>WNNJ02002906.1:0-43800 GCA_012934845.2 Pomphorhynchus laevis | reverse complement strand
AACTCATCAAGTCGCTCACTGCTGATCAAAAACAGCGGAACTTGCGTGTAGCTTGTTACGCTTTATCATTAGAGCACATTTGGGAAAGAATCTTGCTGCTAATGACTAAAAGTTGTCGTTTGAATATACTGATAAAAGTATTGAAAATTAAAACGCTTTATTAAAGTTTCTGCTGCGAAAATTCAATCGATTTTTAAAGACAATATTGAAAATTATAACGCTTTATTAAAGATTCTGCTGCGAAAATTCAATCTATTTTTAAAGACAAATTTAATGATAGAAATATAAATAAAGTTATAATTTTTGAAATAAATCAAAAATTATTATTTATAAATTGTTTATTATTTATTAATAAATTTGAATAAATATCACAGATTAAAAATTTTAGAATAACTTAAATCATTTTTTATTAGACAAATATTTGTTCTGATTCTACAAATCATTTGCACTAAAAAGTTACAATAACCTCTGAACTGTTTTATCTAATCGACAAGTAAAAATATCTATTTTAAATATAATCATATAATTTGCATGTATGAAATTATTCAAGTCGGAATAATCCAAGTCGGATTCAAGTTGATCGGAGTTATTGTAAATCAAAACTTATTACTTCATGAGCAATAATAACAAGCAAGCGAGAAAATAGAAATTGACAGCTTTCAACGAACGTCACTCAACGTGCATATTTCGATTCGCTCGATTTTACGGTGGCACAAACTATATTCATATACGTATTGAGGTTGACAAAACCATTTAATTTCTAAAGATCCAACCACTATTTTCATAATTCCAACGATTATCTATATTAATTATAAGAATGACAGATAATATTAATTGTTGACTATTTATTGAATTGTGACTTAAGCCAATTCGTGTCGAGATTTTAATTACACAATTCTAACGAATTTTTGATTGATTGGATACTGATCGCTGGTACAAATAGAATTATTAAAATAAACTGTAAATGTTTGCCTTTGTAGATTGTTCAAATTAACACTCTAATGTTAAAAATACAGTTTACAACATTCGTTTAACTTTAAACTCTTATAGAAACAATGGAAGGAATATACTATGAAGGACATTACTAGATAATAATTTCAAGTGATATTTTATTATTCCTCATTATATAATAAATATCAAATATCTGGTGACTTACTTTTAAAAATGCATAAAAAGGCTGTGAATCAAAGTAAATTCAACTGTTTTTTGAAAACTTAACAATTATATCTGTTATAACCTACAATGCAAACAGTATATACGATATTTCATAAAGTCAAAAATAAAAAGATCCAGAACATATTACAGAAATATTTTAACAATTTTAGAAATATTAAAACGAATTCACTCTGAATCTATAAGATTGACCTACTGTTGCGATATATGCATAATACAAATGTTGTTCTACTAATATAATGGAAAACAAACCCTTGATGTAAAAATAACGTAAAAATTAAAGAGATTTTAAAACAAAAATGTCTAACATTCGTGTATGGAATTTATGGAATTTTCGAACATTAATGAGTTAATCTTCAGTGCATATTAATCCTTAAGCATATAAACAATGCATAGTTGTCATGGAATTTTGATTAACTCTTCTACAGTTCTTCATGGAACTAAGTTAAGTACACTTTCTATTTTGTCCAAAGACAGCGATATGGAGCAGCTTCTTCGTATAAAGAAACTGGTTAACTTAATCACAATTACACGGATAATTTCAATCGCATAGAAAATAACAGCTTTAACGAATTTTGACGAACTTTTGTAACAAATTATTCAAATAGATATATTATTAATTCTGCCCATGATATTGGTAATACATACAGCATTTCTTTTGTGACCTCTGATATTGCTGATGCGTACTCAAATAACTTCATCAAAAAATTAGCACACAAAAAGCCTTGTATTTTTAGCCAATCAAGGCATCAGTTTAAATATCCTATATACTTTCAGACTGTTGCAATGATGATTCAGATGCACTTGAAAAGCAATATAAAATATCTAATGTTTGATTTATCAAATGCATGGAGGACACTTCCTGTCCATTGGTAAAGCCAAAATTACGGAAGAAAATGTAAACACATTGTCCAACTCTGCCTGCAATCCTTTCCTCGGATGTAATTTTTTCCGTGTTATAAGCGATAAACTTACCTACCTCCATTACAACATATGCCATTGCTTGGATCATTAAGGCACGGGCAGCTGCAGAATAAAACTTGTGGTATTTGTGGTTCTAGCGTTAGAAAACTACAGCTCTGCCAAATGTGAAAACACACCAAACTGCTCTAACTTCAGCCAGCAACAACTTGCTTGCTACGACAGATGACTGATTATTAAGGGGTACGCAAAGAACTTAATTACTCATAAGAATCCTAGTACACCCTATTTAAATTTTTTTATAACTTCTGCTCGTCCGGTCCAAGCATAGAGGAAATTTTATATGCCATCAATCAAAATTCAGGAGACCCACAAGATAATGGAAGGCATAATCGCCCGTTTAAAACATGCCATAATCCAATCTCCTCCAGTCCCTACTCCTGCTGTCAACATCTCCAATAAAAGATCGACATCGTTCAACATCACCAATTCTCTTCTCCTCTCGAAGAAAGGCAGGAAATTGGCTATCTACAAGTTGGGACATGATGATATTATAACCACGGCAAAGAAGGTGTAAGTGGCTCCTCAGTTGGAACCGAAGAAAGGAAGGGCAACTTTCTCTTCTCTGGGGCCAATAAAAGTGTTCAGCTGCCCCTTTCAGTAACATCAATGCATTGTAAATAATCCGAACCGTTTTCGCCGAACCTCATTTATTGCAACTCTAGTAGTGTTTCTGCACTTAGCATTCTATCTAGTCTAGATGCATATGTTATAGTCCTTCAGGAGACTAGATATATCTGATCTCTTCAGAACATTACTGGATTTATACCAAGAACATAACTACACACTTTACTCCGTTTATAACCCCACCTCAATCATTTTTATATCAAGGTCTTCTAACTATTAACGATAGAACTAATCGTTGAATTAATGCAGCACTCCGCAGAACCAGGAACGAATATCTTATTCATAAACAACTATAACCACTGTTCATTGCACAAATAAAATTATATCCTCGACATACCACTGCTGCATGTGAAATTTCTATTAAAGTCATTTGGTATTGATCCGTCGCGCTAAGTTGTCCACCTCGCACAACCTACTCCATTAACGGCTAGAGGAAAATAGGTTGCTGAGTCGGTTCCATTTGAACAATTAAATTGGCCGTTTACCAGGCAGCCATCCGGCTCTTTTCTGTTGTAGGAGATGCGAGTATGTTACGATTTGATTCCTACCTCACATCGCAAGCTACCGCGATCCTTTCGACTACCTATATAGGTCGCTTATTCAATCCTACTCCGTCAAATATCAAGGTCCTTGCAAAAATGCTACACCTTTCCAATATCTCTGTTTCAGTCCGACAGGCACTCTCTAAAGAATACTGCAGCTCTAAATATATGCACAATCTGAGTAGGGATAAAGCTAGCATTGCTCGTCGTAACCCTTCTCAATCTTTATTTAGAAGATATTCAAGACGTTGGATTGGTAACATAGGCCTTACCAAGTTTTGGAGGAGTCAATATCCCATCACAATTATGGAGGCACTCAATCTCCCCCAACCAATCGCACCTTTTGGTGAATTCAGGAGTAGATACTTATCTATTTTAGATATCCAGAATTCATGGGGCTACTTCCGGGTACCACGAAAACACAAGCGCCACTTTCCACTTTGGTCGGCCAGCTTTTGAGAGAGTCAGAGAAAGGTTTCCATCACAATGATTTAGCCATCCCGTATCATGTATCCGTCATACAAATTATCAAAGAATAAATATATTACATGTCGCTAAGATATGCGGGCCATTTCGATAAAAATCTTCCTCATCTCGACATTCGAAAAGGCACTTGCGCGTAGAATCCGCGCCCATCTATGTAGGCATAATTTGATATCATTAGTTTTAATGTGTTTGTAAAAAGTCGGTCGATTCATTTAGCAATTGACAAAGTGCATCGGTTTTGCCGAAATAACAATCATCAGCATGCTGTGGCGGTTTTTCTTTACTTTTCCATTACATTTATCTGTATCCAAAAAATGTACAAAGTAAAAACAGCAAGTGCGGAGCTTCAAAAGAATTCTATGCTGTGCAATTTAACGAATTTTGTAAATAAATAAATAAATAAAGACTTTGCTAACTTACAAGGAAAAACATCAAAAAATAAAATAAAAAAGTATAAGACACAATCCGAGTTTAGACAATATCTTCTTTGCATCTTCTTCTTTGTCTTCCCTGCACTTACGGCCTCAACTCCAGGGGGATCTGAGCCCCTCACAACCGATCCAACACGCCGACTTCCGACTAAACCACCCGGGGTCTTTCAACCCCGCCCAAGAGTCCAGTACAAACCGACTATGCTGGGTAAACGAGAGACGAGGAGCTTAAGAAACCTTAGCCTTTGCTCTCGGGGACGTCCTCTCGAAAAGAATACTAATCCCGAAATAGCCCAAATGCCCCAAAGGCGCACCTGGGTTTTTTCTTTCAATGACAGATGCTGGGCCCGTTTCAGAGCCCATCTAGCTTTCTTCAGGATAAGTTTAAGTCTATCCAGGTCAGCTTTCGCCGACCAGTTCACCGTAACGGTGAACCCCAGGTATTTTACTCGACTGGTGAAGACAGGGAGTGGTTGATTAATCAAAATAGAAGAGAGGGCAGAGAGTGCTAATCTCTTGAGCTTTTGCTTTGTTGCAGGGGCGCCATGAAAGACAACCACCTGCGATTTGGCGGAGTTTAAAATAAGATTGGACTTGGGTAACTGGTCTTTTAATCTTAAAAAGAAACGGCTTATGTTCGAGACTATGTCTTTGCACCTGCGTCCAGAAAACAGGGCTGTGGTATCATCAGCTTATACCACTAGATGTTGTTCGCGTTTAAATATTTTAAAGTGTTTAATGGAGGCAGCAAGATATAAGATAGGAGAAAGTAGGGAACCTTGAGGTACACCCGTAATATGGTAGAACTGACGCGCATCAGGGTCGTCTTCATAGTAAAATCGCTTGGTGTACAGCAGAATCTCCACCCTGTTCACAATTCTCGCAGGCAACCCGAGGGACCTGAGAGAAGAGATCACAAAGGAAATGGAGATACGGTCAAATGCAGCAGAAAAGTCGAGGAAAACAGCCACAACTAAACAATAGCTATTCTCCCGGCAAAACTGTTCCACTTCACCTACTGCTGAATAAACCGAGCGACATTTAACGAACCCATGAAAACCAGGATGGATCAAATTACGCCTACTCAGGTAGTCGCGAATTTTACGCGCAAGCGCTTTTTCGTAAATCGACACGAGGGCATTTTGAATCGAAATGGGTCGCAGATCTTTAGGGCATAAGCAGGATTTTTTCTAAGGAATAAAAACACGCTTACTAATATTTATGCCTGCTACATCGGATGGGGAGGCTAAAAGCATGGTGACAGCCAACTCTCTTCTCTGATCAGCTGTCAAAAGCTGACAGACCCGAGAATAAAGTGGAGCGACGGATTTGGAGGTGCCCGGGAGTGGACCCCAGGAGTTAAGGATATCCGTAACAGATAGATCCCTACTCCTGAAGTTACACCAAGGCGGAATTGGTTGAGGTGATTGAGTGGCTCCATAGTTGTGTAGGGCTAGTGACTCCTCCGAAACTTTATCAAGGCCTACATTACCTATCCAACCCAATGCTCTATCCTTCGAGCAAACAAACTTCTCGTTCTTGAAAATCTTCCAAAAGGAAGATTGAGAAGGATTATGACGAGCAATACTCGTACTATCCCGAATCAGCTGGAACCTATATCTAGTACTCCAGTATTTATTCAAGAGAGCCTGTCTGGCGGAAACAGAAAGATTAGGAAGGTTAAACAGTTTCGCTAGGACCTTGAGTTTCGTCGGAGTGGGATTGTATATACGACCTTTATAGGTAGTCGATAGAATCGCGGTAGTTTGCGAAAAGAGGTAGGTATTAAATTCGGTCAGAATCTTATTTCCTATTCGGGGAAGAGTTGGATAGCCGCTTGAAAGAAGGCCACTCTGATTGGATCAAAGTGAAGCCTCCTTCGAAGCAACATATCTTCCTCAATTCTCCAACGAATTATGTCATGAGAGGTGAACAATTGCTGGTGCGACTGCTCTGTGCAGAGGGGTTTTAACAACCACCTCGAGTGAAGCAGTAAAATGTCGAGTATAGAATTTGTTGATGTGCAATAAAAGGTGGGGGCACGGGGTTTGTGAATAAAGTAATCGTTCCTAGCTCTGCGAAGTGCTGCATTGATCCAACGACCAGTTCTGTCGTTGAAGTCCCCCAGTATCATGTCATAACCGCTGTCAATAATACCATCCAGAAGGTTACGGTTCTTGTGAATCTCCCCTGGACGAATATAGACATTGGCTAGACTGAGGCGTTTACCGTTTTTACTAAGTGAAACTACCAAGCAAGACAGGGCTGGACATGAGTAGTTTAGCAAGAGGGAGGACATTAAGGAGCACTTAACTAAGGTCAAGAGTCCTTGAGATGAAGAGGAGTGATGTGGGGTTACGTACGGAGTTTTGTGGGAACAGATATGCGTTGGAAAAAATCGAGTAATGTCCAGGGGGAAACGGATAGACAGCGTCTCCTGAAGGACTATAACATCTGCATCTCTACCAGATAGAAGTCTAAGGGCAGAAGCACCTCCCGAGTTCCACTGAAGGATATTCAGTGAAAAAGGCTGACGAGTACTCTGCATTGTGATGGATTAGTTGAATGGGGGATTGCAGCCTAGACAGAGCTAGGAGCAAAAGTTTTTCCTTCCTACTGCTAGCCCCATCTAGGGTTGGCACTTGCCCCTGGGCAGTATCATCATTTCCGCCATTGTTTCTGCCTGATCAACTTTCCAATCTTGATTGGGGGGGACGGCGTGAGCAGAGGCCCCCTTTTGTTCGAGGTCTTGAGTGAAGAAATAGGAAGTTCTGGATTCACGAATAGATTTGAAATAGAGGCCGCTATAAACGCTTGAACCTCTCTTTGAAACGAAACCAAACGCTGATCCATAATTAGGAAGGCCATAATAGGTTTCCTCTCAAATTCAGCAATGTCGCAGAAGTTAGGAACAAAGTACCTCTCAAAGCTCTCCAGGAGGTCCTGAGTAGCAAAGGAAATTTTAATGGTGGTGTCAAAATATCTAACTGAGTTGTAGACTACACGGTTTTTCATACTATGTGCAAACTCTCTTAGAAATTTTGTAGTATTGGACATGCCTTTCTAAAGGCTTTTTAAAATGATTATCCCCTAATTTGGAATCTTGGGGATCGGGGAAAGTAATTCCCCAAACTTATCATCAATATAATATTCAAGACATCTTGTTGTCTTGAATTGACGAAGAAAAATCTTGAAAATCTTCCTTTTTCCCTTGAAGAATGCTAATTTCCATAGCAGTATTGTCCATCTTCGTTGAAAAAAAAACAGAATTCTTTGATCGTCGGTCACTGTGCAAACTCCCGAATTTTGTCGAAATTCCTGTTAAAGAAGGACTAGACCAAGCTTTTCGAGATGGAATTCAACACAACATGAAGGTCAGTAACGTTTCTACTTTTCTGGTAGTGGGGAGATGCTTCCACCCATACCAAAACAAAAGAATCTTATAATTATTAAGCCTAAACTTCCGATACAACGACATAATTTATTCAATAAATTTCTAAAGAATTTTTGTGCAAATTATCCCTCGAGGATAATATTCAATAACGTTAAGTTTTTTCATTTTGAAGTCAAAATCTCCTTTGCAACGGCGGACATAGCAAAGGAGTATACTGGGTTTTTCAGATCGTATTTGGCTAACTTTGGTGAACTTACTGAGAAACTTATCCTATCTACCTTGAAAGTAACGAACCTCCCCAGTTGGGTTGACGATGGAGACCTCGAAAATCTCTGCACATCTTTTAAGGTCAGTAACTTTAGACAATTGAAAGGAAATGACGGGATACCTATCCCCGTCGGATTTTGCTCCGCCCCTATAGATAGGGCAGAAACACTTGACAAGTCAAACAATAACCCGTTTATGGGTCTCAATCTCAGGTTTCAGTTAAATGAAAGTAATGAATTCACTTTCCTTCACTGCAGTCGGTGTCACAAATGGGGGCATTGGTCCTCCAGCTGCAGTGGGACACCTACCTGTGGGGTATGCGGTTCCGCTATTTGCCTCGCCTTACTGTCCGACGTACGTTGTGTAGCCGCACGGTCCTGCTCTAAATAAGAAGAGTGCCATCCTGCCTAAGGCAGGAAATGTGGAGTTTTCAAAGATTACAGGAATTGATTTTAGAAGCCATCTAAGACTCCTGCCTCCTTTTCACAAGCATCTTCTCAACGGATGGATGATGCGAACATTATAAAACTGATAAACGTGAAAAATGAAGTTTCATATAGAAAGCTACAGAATCTAATCCTGATGACTCTGGGTTCGAAAGCGCCCAATTCCTTGTACCGGCTTCTAAAGTATTACCGGAATCAAAGAAGAAGGGGAAATTCGGCCCATACTGTCCTCCCCCCGCTCAAGATAAGAAAATGATGAGTGGCAAACAGCATAGGGGAAATGAAGACGCTGCCCAGGGGCAAGTACCGACCGCGGACGGGGCAAGTAGCAAGAAGGATAACCTGCCTGCACCTGGATCTGTCTATGTAGGCAATCCCTCTTCCAACTAATCCATCACAATGCAAAGTACTCGTGAGCTTTTTCACTGAATGTCCTTCAGTGGAATTCGGGAGGTGCTGCTGCCCTTAGACATTTATCTGGTAGAGACGCAAATGTTATAGTCCTTCAGGAGACGCGGTCTATCCGTCTCCCCTAGGACATTACTCGATTTATCCCAAAGCAGATTTGTTACCACTATGCTCCGTACATAACCGCACCTCACTCCTTGTCATCTCAAGAACTCTTGACCTTAGTTAAGTGCCCTTTAAGGTCCTCCCTCTTGCTAAATTAATATTGTCCAGCCCTGTCTTGTTTGGTAAATTCACTCGTTAAGAACGGTAAACGCCTCAGTCTAGCCAACGTCTACATTCGTCCAGGAGAGATTCACAAAAACCGTGACCTCCTGGATGGTATTATCGATGGCGGCTATGACATGGTACTAGGTGACTTCAACGACAGAACTGGTCGCTGGATTAATGCAGCACTCCGCAGAGCCAGGAACGGTTATCTTATTCACAAACCACCGTCCACCACCTTTCAATGCACATCAACGAATTCTCTCCTGACTTAGAACTGCTACACGAGAGGTGGTTGTTAAAACCCTTCTGCACGAGGCAATCGCGACAACATCTGCCCACCTCTCATGATCTAATTCGCTGGAGGATAGAGGAGGATACGCTGCTTCGTAGAAGATTCCACTTTGACCCTATCAGAGTGGCTTTCTTCCGGGCAGCTATCCAACGCTTTCCCCGAATTGGTAATGAGAGTTTAACCGAATTTAATTCCTACCTCTCTTAGTAAGCTACCGTGTTGCTTTCGACAACCTATGAAGATCGCATTTTAATCCCACTCCGACAAAACTCAAAGTCCATACTAAACTGCTGAACCTCCCTAATATCTCTTCCTCTGCCAGACAGACCCTGTTGAATGAATACTGGCGCACCAGATACTCGTTTCAGCTGAGTAGAGATAGGGCGAGCATTGCTCGTCTTAATCCGTCTCAGTCTTCCTTTTGAAAGATATTCAAGACGGAGAAGTTTGGTGGAGGGATATGGCTTTGGGTTGGATGGGTAGTATAGGCCTTGATAAAGCTTTAGAGGAGTAACTAGCCCTACACAATTATGAAGTAGAGACTTATCTGTCACAGATATTCTCAACGCCTAGGGGCCTCTTCCGGGCACCTCCAAATCTGTTGCTCCACTCTCTTCTCGTGTCTGTCAGCTTTTGACAGCCGATCAAAGAAGGGAGGTGGCCGTCATAATGCTATTAGCCAACCCATCTGATATGGGCGTCATCAATATTACCAAAAGAATTTTTATTCCAAAAAAGTTTCCGATCACTTGTCCTAAAGACATGCGGCCCATCTCGATTAAAAATTCCCTCGTCTTGATCTACGAAAAAGCGCTTGAGCGTAGAGAATCTGCATTCTCTGCGCTCTTCTCCATATTTGCCTCTGAACCACTCCCTATCTTCATAAGTTGAGTAAAATACCTGGGGTTCACCGTTTCGGTGAACTGGTCGGCGAAAGCCGACCTAGATAGACTCAAACGTATCCTGAAGAGAGCCCGGTGGGCTCTGAAACGGGCCCAACAGCTGTCGTTGAATGGGAAAACCCAGGTGAGTCTTTGGGACACCTAGGCTACCTCGGGATTAGTCTTCTTTTCAAAAAGACGTCCCCCAGAGCAAAGACTAAGGTTCCTGAAGCTCCTCGTCTCTCGTTTACCCAGCATAGTCCGCACCGACTAAAATCTTCGGGAGTTAGAGACCCCGGTGGTTTAATCGGAAAGCGGCATGCTGGATTGTTAGGGTAGCCCAGATCCCCATGGATTTGAGGCCTAAAAAAGTGATGGAGACTTAAACAGAAGTGTATGGTCTATTAATGTCATGGAATAACTAAATTTCTTTTGTCATTATTTATTATCTGTTTGGTTATTAGTAATAAAATCTTATTATTATTTTTTCTATCAGGCCACTAAAGCTGCTTGCAAGAATTGTGAACATAATGAAGATTTTGCTAAAGACGACCCTGATGCACGTAAATTTTACCCTATTACTAGTGTGCCTCAAGGCACCCCACTTTTTTTATCTTATACCTTGCTGCATCCATTGTACTTGTCAAACCTTTCAAACGCGAACAACATCTAGTGGTATACGATGATGATACCACATTCCTGTTTTCTTAATGCAAGTGAAAAGAAGGGGTATCAGACATCAGCCACTTTTTTAAGATTAAAATACAAGATATCCCAATCCATTCTTCTAAACTCCTACAAATTGCAGGTGGTTGCCTTTAATGGCGCCCAGGTGAAAATATTAAAATAAAAGGGACTAGCACTATCAGGTCTCTTCTGCATTTTGCAAAATCAACCAATCCCAGTCTTCACATATCGAGTAATATAACTGGGTTTACAATTAAGTTTGAATGATGCTCGTCAATTTTGCGCTATTACTGATGTGATGACCTACACTTGTTCGCCATTAAAAAGAAATTAGAATCCCCTGGACTGAATTATATTACAATTCAAGATATCAGAAGTATGCTCCAATATGCGTTATTTTGTCTCTATTTTACAACTTCTATCTAACTGCGTCATTCATGCCCAATATGTGGAGAGACAACACGTGAATTTTAATTCCAAAATCCGGAAAGTTGATTAACGGCGACTACCTATTGGACAAACAAGCTAATATAATCGATAACTGGCGTATGTTAACAATTTCAAGCGTTTTCTCAGGAACATTAAACAGAGTACAACTTGATCGGTTGATTCAAAGCTTCCGATTTCGTTCGAAACAGGCAGTTTTCATACCAAGCGGCTGCTCCAAAAATGTTTGTTCGAGATGAGTTTTAGCTTTTCTTAAAACTCATGGTTAGTTTATTTATTAAAATTTTCTAGTCTATTTAGCTATTGTATTCTACAATTTTTATCATAAGTGTTATTTCCATTTTTACAATGCACTTCGCGAAATTACATTTTTTGTAAATACTTTTCGCTGATTTATTATATCAAAACCTATTGACGCTCTGTACTAAATTCCGGGTACTTTTAAAAATAGGTTTTAAAAAGATTAATCTAGGAGTCTTGTAGCGATTTTATTCTGCTCGTCTTAAAATCGCTCTTTAATTTTTTTAATACAATTATATCATTAAAATAGACAATTCTGAATTTATATTTTGTATCTAACTATCCATATCTGCGTATTAATTTTTTAATTGATTATTTTTGGAAATTTATGAATCTAAGAATATTATCCTGTCGACTTAATCATAAGTTTTCCGACTTGGTCTTAAAAATTGTCAAAAACCGATTATACACACAATTATAATAATCTTCCTTTATACCTTCTCTACAGTCTAGAGTTTGTAAAAATATCGTGTGCCCTATGTGAGTTTGTTGTCCGTAAAAAGAAAGGTGCTTACCACAATTTATACGAGCATACAACGGTCTACATGCGATTCACGATATTTATTTTCGTTGCAGTCGTTGTCATTGTTTCCATAGCGAGAAGGTGGTTTCGATCGCTAATCACTTTAAAGCATGAAACAGAAACCAAACATCATGTATGCAGTTCGACTCTTCCTTAATATGTAGTAATTTTACTGATGGGAATTTTCTCTCTACTTTCCTCATTAATTACCCATCAGACGCAGAGTGTAGCATTTTAGGCCCAAAATGAGAAAAACGTTCACGGGTAAACCGAGGCATGCCCATTTACTTGCACACTAGCGAAATGCATTGTAATCACAAACCAATTTTCTGCCTAAAGTGTGCCCGTTCCATTACAAGCCTTTATCCATATATGCGGACTCATAACGGAAGGTGCACTGGTAGTGTAAATGACTATGTACTCAGTACTAGTTCAACAGAACAACTCAGCAATCCTGTTACCAGCACGGAAACTTTGTCCTCTTCAATTGATGTTCAAACTAATAGAAGTAACGCTTATGAGATCATTTATTCCGGGTCTTCTATGCATACAGTTACTTGTCCAGTATGTCTCCTGGATCATAGAGGATGATGCAGACATCGACTACTTAAAGAACACTTTTCTAGAAAGCACGCAGGATCTTCCTTCTTTTACTCGTGTGGGTTATGCGGTATTAGTCTATCTGCTTACGTCAGGAAGACTCAGGGTAATTATAGCGTATGTGCGCGCTACATCGCGGCAGATACTTCAGTGTGTGTCTCTTATCCTGTCTTCACATTCACCTCTCACGCTTTGAGCAACGTTAATGACAGCTTGACATCGGTGGACTTTGAGAAGCCCCGTAAAATCTCGGCATTGCTCAGTAACAAACGTGAACTGCATGGTGCATCCGCATTGTCTATCTCCTCTTCTGATAATCATCATGAATTGATGAATAGACTTTTGACAGCCAACGAGGCTGTTGAACATGGTGCTCTTCTCCCTATACCCTAAACCACATCTTTAAATTACAACACAAATGATGATTCTTCAGCGGATATTACATCATCAGGGTCGGACGCGCCCTCATCTGTAAAGATTGTGAGTAAAGATATGGATTACGATAACTTTCCTCACATGTCGTTTGATAACATCAAAATTCTCAAAATGCATTTCAGTTTCTTCCTGCACAAGCCGATGAAATGTTGTCTATGGAATTGTCTAGACTGGGTTTGCATCCCCGTTACGCCCATTTTAACTCATTTATGAACGTGACTGTGGCTAATTTCTCGCATAAACCCTCTTCCGTCGACATAGATAATCTTCTTTACGACATTCATTCTTACTTCAGACCAAAAATCGTGAATTTTCAGGCTGACGTTTTCACACGAGCAAAATAGTTAGGTGTCATTCTTATCTCGTTTGCAAAATCTAGCACTTGCGTATTGAAAAATGTTGCGATGCTGATCTATAACAATCCGTTGAAATTCAGGCTCGTTGCGAAGGATCTGACCTATCATATTAGTCAGTATTTGGATTTCTATACTCGCTACATAAATACCCGTACGACTGAGGCATTAAATCAAAACGAGCTAGTCTCAGCTCTCAAATCTGGAAGTGTCTACTATCCATGTACTGTCTTACAATCTGTGGCGGAGACTTATGGCATAAACTTACGTCTCATTGAGTATGCTATCTATAGTTATAAAGTCTTCTCCCGGAATTATCTGCATATCACACAACGTATGTATTTAACCTTGCAGAAATTTCTGAGAATCTGATTGTCCCTTGTGTTCTTTCTAAGGTATCCAGCAGAAGGAGTCAGATGCTGTTAACACGTAAGAGAAATAGGGCTATTTATTTCTCTAATACACATAAACTTGTTAAAGAAATTATGGGTGAGCATCAGAGTGTAGACTGCCCTTTAACGACGAATATCATTGAAAGTCATTTTATGAGTATATATAACTCTACTCCGCCCCTTAATGTTAATGGGCCTGCATGCACCATGTACTGCATTGCAATAAAGGGGAATGTCGATTTAGGGGATGACAAATGTAAAGGAGAGAAAGTAGGTTGCGTTAAACAGACTACGGATTGGCAGCGCTATCTGTTAGTATACAGAGGATGCACAATGACAACGATAACTTGCCCGGTATGTAAGGCCGACTTTATGGGGTGATTTCGTCAGCGAATCTTCGCGGAACACTTTAGCAGCTATCGTCACAGCATGGCTTATTGCTATGAATGTGAGTATTGCTCTACCATACTGAGCGACAACGTGAAAATAGTACAGGGTCACTACAAAGTTTGCGCAAGAATGGTATCTGCTGGCTACACTATCCCCAGAGGTGATAAGCAAAACGCCAATAATAGCTCTCTTGCATCTATTCTTCACGACAACGATTCATCCCCACAACTAACCAGTGTCGCAAGTATTGAATGTGTCAATAAATCTTATCTAAATATTGGTCCTAAATATCCACTGGACAGTATGTCGTGTATCACCGGGCAAACTGTGTGCGAGGACAATGGATCAACGGGACAAAATCTGAGTAGCAACATTTCCTTTGATAGTGGGTGTAGTTCGAGCGTGCTAATATAACTTGATCACATAAAAGTTACCGATAACTCATCTAAATCGCTTGCGTCTTATTTAAATGTTGATAAGTTGGTTGACAAGGTGATCTCCACAATGAATCTATCTAACCCTTCTAGTCAATATGGTGATGGCAACTTGTCAGATCCCGACTACGTTCCCAATAATTCATTGGACAAATTTACAAACTTAGATCGTTGTCCTGAAATGTATGATAACTTATCGTTTCTTCCTGACCAAGCAATTAAAATCATCACCACTGAATTATCAAAGTCTGATCTAAACAACCGTTATTTTAGTTTCCTATCACGAATATTAACTAATATTGCCACTTTAAGAGACGCCCCTTCAATAAATTACATCAATTATCTTATGTTTGACGTAACATCATATTTTAGACCTCACCAGGTCCGCTTCAGCCCTACTACTTACGATAGATCGAAAAAACTCGGGGTTTACCTTTGAGCTTCAGTATATCTAGCACTTTTTGATGCGGTCTATTGCAATGATGGTATTTAACAATTAAGTTAGATGGACATGGGTGGCTAAGGGTCTAATAGTTCACATCGAACAACATAAGGACTACTACACAAAGTTAATAAGCACCCATAATGCATTGGGCTACACCTAAACGACGTCATCAAACAGATGGAAAGCAATGTCTTCTGCAGCTCTGATATTGTCCTTCAATCGGCTGCTGAAGTATACAAGTCATCTTTTAAGATCATAGGAAGTGAAGTGGAACATGACCGTCTTTATTCCCTTGAAGTAACTAATGCTAGAATATATAGGTACACTATTTGGCAGAAATCTCTAATGATCACATAGTGCCTTGCGTTCTTATCAAGGGCTCATCAAAAAAGTTAAGAGAACCTTACAAGGAGAAGATATCCAGTATTATATTTTTTGAACACCAAAAAGTTAGTTAAAGAGATTATGGGCGAAAATCATCAAATTCAGTGTCCCCTAACCCTGAAAGAAGTACAAAATCACTACACGAATATATTCAAGAGAGAGGTTTCTCGGGTAAACGACAACGTTGGAAATGACAACGTTGCTTAATCAGTTTGTACGAACAACTTGTAAGAAATTCTAAAATTATCACATTATATTAATAATGGTTTTATACATATGCTACCGAGCCTAGGTGGCTTGGTATCCGGTCCCTAGTCTTCGAAGCTTTAAGACCGAGTTTGAGAGCGTGTAATTGGATAGAACAACAGTTCCCAAGGCACCTCTCTTCTTCCAAACCATCATCGTTTGTTCGTTATGTGGAAGAAGCACATCAGACTTGAATTGGACAACAATCTCAGCAATGGTGAAAACTTTCACAAAATGCTAAAAGTGGAATGGGCCAAAGATTTAGCACATGCTGCTGGACTACAAAATTTTACCGAAACTACGTAAATTTTACTACAAATTTACGCACTATGTTTATGCACCGCTTTCGTAATATGTTGATTAATCAACATCGCTTCAGTATACAACCGCCTTTATACACTTTTCTATGTGAAAATGTACAGTACAAAATATAGGGGGCGGCCTCTGCGCATGTTCCTGACGAGCTGAAACCCCCTACTCTAAGAAGAGGGGGCATCCGCAAGAACAGTCCCAACGCCTAAGGTGGGCAAGATGCTGAAGGATATAATGACTGTTAGTGCCTCACTGGAAAATGAAAATATTGCCCAGGGGGTTCTGGCTCTGAGTAAAGCTAATGGCGGGAGGGGCAACCTCCTGCCCCTAGCTCTGTCTAGATTTGCATTGCCCGTCCAACTAATCTGCCACAATGGTGAGTAAACCTGAGCCTTTTTCACTGAATATCTTTCAGTGGAATTCCGGAGGTGCTTCTGCCCTTAGTCTTTTATCAATAGAGATGCTGATTATATAGTCCTCCAGGAGACGCGGTCTATCCGTATCCCCCGGGCCTTTACTCGATTTATCACTCAGCATATATACATCAACTTCACAACGTATATAACCCCTCCTCACTCATCTTCATCTCAAGGTATTTAAACCTTAGTTAAATGCTTCTTAAGATCTCCCCTTAATATAGTTGATCTCCCCTTGTATAGTTCTCTTGAACTATACAAAAAATTCAAACGCGATCAACATCTTGTGGTATATGCTGATGATACGACAGCCCTGCTCTCTGGAAACAGAGAACAGGGCTGTGGTATCAGCCCTGTTCAGCTGCTCATTTAAAACCTTGTTTTAAACTCCTCTAAATCGCAGGTGGTTGTCTTTCATGGAGCAACTGTAACAAGGAAAAACACAAGAGATTAGCACTCTCAGATCTATCTTCCATCCTGACTAATCAACCACTCCATACCTTCACAAATCGAGTAAAATACCTGGGGTTTACCATTACGGTGATCTGGTCAGCGAAAGCTGACCTGGATAGACTAAATGTATCCTGAAGAGAGCTAGATGGGCCCTGAAACAGGCCCTACATCTGTCATTGAAAGAGCAAACCCATGTGCGCCTTTGGGGTGCCTGGGCTATCTCGGGATTGGTATTTTTTTAAGATAACCTCCTCAAGAGCAAATACTACGGTTCCTGAAGCTCCTCGTCTCTAGTTTACCCAGCATAGTCCGCTCCGATTGGATCCTTCGGGAGGTGAAATAGCTCAAGTGGTTCAGTCGGAAAGCGGCGTGTTGAATTGGTTGGGGTCTCAGATCCCCATGGATTTGAGGTCATAATTCTTGAAGAAGACGGGCTGCAGTTGAAGAATGGCAATCATCTATAAAGAAGATTTGATGAAGATTTAGACTGTAACTGTTTTCTTGTATTTATTCTATTTATCCTGCATGTTTATTTATTAATAAAATCTATTATTATTACTTTTCTATGTAACAGAAATCTTTGTCACATACATGACACTTCTTGCATTATTAGTCGCCATGACTATATGCATTAATTACCCGTATGCACCGCATTTCATTAGACATTGATTCCTCAACATCATTAACCGGTTATGTATTGCAAGCCAGCCAGTTGTTTGCAACACAATCACTTGAGAGCACACCACCAACACCACCAACACCACCAACACCTCAAAAAATGGTGTTGAAAAATTAAATACGATTAACCATCGAACTGGTTAAAAGAGGAAAATTAAATACGATTAACCATCGAACTGGTTAAAAGAGGAAAATTAAATACGATTAACCATCGAACTGGTTAAAAGAGGAAAATTAAATACGATTAACCATCGAACTGGTTAAAAGAGGAAAATTAAATACGATTAACCATCGAACTGGTTAAAAGTGGAAAAATATGTATTATTACCGAAGTAATAATACATTGGGCGTGTGTCTGGTGCACACGAAGATCCCTCGAAAGTACAGGATAGGTCTCAGCAGTTCGCAGTGTGGTGGCTACTCTTCTGCGTACAACTCCTGTTTCGAGATTTAAGTCGTCTACAAACGGTTCAGTGTACATAACAGTACGAGCGCTTTTGTATAACAACAAAACGCCTATCTTCCCAGTAATTTGCAGTAAACAGATCTGTTGTCATAGATGACATTGTCCAGAGTCGTTAAACTCTTGGCGTTCAACCAGTCTCGTCCGACAGTACACAATATATTGCTGCCCTTAGGTGGGCTTCCGACTTAGAGGCGTTCAGTCGTAATCCCTTGGACGAAGCCTCGCACCAACGGCCTCTCAACCGAGTGCGTAAACATGCAGTCCAAACCTGCGGTTCCTCTCGTACTTAGCAAGATTGCTATAACAGCAACGCTTTTGACAGTAGGGTAAAACTAACCTGTCTCGCGACGGTCTAAACCCAGCTCACGTTCCCTATTAATGGGTGAACAATCCAACGCGTTGAGAGTTCTGCCTCTCAATGATAGGAAGAGCCGACATCGAAGGATCAAAAAGCGACGTCGCTATGACCGCTTGGCCGCCACAAGCCAGTTATCCCTGTGGTAACTTTTCTGACACCTCTTGCTTAAAACCCGTAAAACTCAAAAGGATCGATAGGCCAGACTTTCATCGTCCATATCCTGACTGGAAATCAAGATCAAGCAATCTTTTGCCCTTTCGCTCCACGCGAGGCTTCCATTCTCGCTGAGATTACCTTTGGACACCTGCGTTAGATTTTAACAGATGTACCGCCCCAGTCAAACTCCCAATCGGTCAGTGTTCTCGAATAATACGCTTCTCGTTCACTTAACCGAGAAATACATGTGTTACAAACAGCGTTAACGCTAACAGAACCATCGAGTAAGTCAAGTAACAATGAAAGCAGTGGTATTTCACTATTCCTCGAAAGGTCCCACGTATCCTACATCTCTCATGTTTCTTCACAAAGACTGACTAGAGTCAAGCTCAACAGGGTCTTCTTTCCCCGCCGTCTGATTCCAAGCCCGTTCCCTTGGCTGTGGTTTCGCTGGGCTGCAGACAAGGACAGTGGGAATCTCATTGATCCATTCATGCGCGTCACTAATTAGATGATGAGGCATTTGGCTAGAAAACATTTAGTAGAATTTTTTTATAGTTTTGGTTGAAAAGCACAAAGCACAACTTCATATAAATAAAAAGAAGAAAAGTGTCAATTTTTACGGATTATCAATCTTCTTAGTCGAAATGTACTCTTGTTCTTATTTTGCTTAGCCGCTAGTGGTAGTTTATCTGTGTAAATGGGTTGAAAACGCAGACTGTTTGTTCCGTGCGTCTGTAGTCATATCCTCTGCTGTCGATCTATGCAATCGGATCGATTGTATCGAGCTTATTAGTGTCTTCGATATACATCATCTTTAACCGCACACCATTTGCACGACTTCTATGCATTCAATTCTCATATTATATTTTTTGCTACATGATTGCTTTATTGCTTCATACTTACGCTTATTTGCTTTAACAACATTGTGTAGCGAGTTTAAGTCTGTTTCGTAAGCTACTGCGAAGTCAACAATACATAACCTTGGTCTTGAAATTTGCTGAGTTGTAGGTATAAATTGTCTTCTGTTCAGATTCGAGGCTCGTACTCAATATTAAAAGTGTTGATATTTTTCTGTCGTAACGCGTAAATAAAGCGATCACGCATTTTTTATGCCGTTTGATCATAGGTGTTGTAATGTAGTTACAGACATTTATCGCGTGCATATTTGTTTCTCTTTCAGACTAGCAATGTCGACATTGTACAGGTCCGATTATGTTTATTCGTTGAAGCACAGTTCTTATATGTAAGATTCTTAGTCTCAATAACACTAGCTTTATAAATAGATGATGAAGTCTTCTGCAATACTGGAATGACAATAGATTTGTTGGTGGATGCTGTTCAGAGAAGAATATGTCAGTTCATAAGGCTTGTGTTGGACATTTCTGCAATTGCAATTTTAGCGATAAAACATTGTTAGCGCGTGGACTCTTTTTATCGTCGTAGGTAGTATTAATTGCCGTCTTGGCCGCCATTAAGTCACTGTTTCGTGCAGGACTGATGAAGGAACTGAAGTATTCTGTAAGGTGTTTATATACTCCAATCATCGCACTACATACGTCGTAGAATACAGAGCGCAAACCTAAGCCGGATTCGCTGGAAAGTAGGTGCATAAAGCCGGCGTTGACATGCAACGGTATTTTGAGAATTTGCTTCACATTCTTGCGAACATAAGCATCTATGCCTATCAGACTCGTTACAGACAGCTGACTAGCTGTGCATTCATATAGAATCGTTGGTAAAAAGTAATCGTTGAAAAGACGAATAATCTGCGTTGGAGAAATGCAAGTTTGGCGTAAATTAGTGAGTGCTGTTGATATCTTTCCCGTAATAGTACAGGCAGACAAGCTGGCCAAAGGTCTCAGGCCTAAATAGTTGACTGCATCAGCGTCGTAAACAATTGCTATAGTTTGTTGTTCAATATTTACAAATGGTGTTTTTGAGGTTGTCATTTTGCCGTCTAGGAAGTCAATACCAAGAGATATGCATTTTGAAGCGTTATTCTCCAATCCCATTTGCTTTGTTCTCGTTATAATGCTATCAATAGAAGCCTGAAGCTTGCTTGATGTATTCGCGATAAGAACCAGATCATCAGCAAACGCTAAATAGGAGATTCTCTTCCCGTCACAAACGAAGCTGTGGTCATCAGAGTTGATATTAATAAGTGCATCGTTCATGCATAATGCGAACAAGAATGAAGATAAAGGATTACCCTGTTTCACTTCACGGTTAATTTGTATAGGTTAAATTTGTCCAAATTTTGTAATGAAAGTAGTAGTTATGTTCGTGTAACTATTTATTATCACTGACCATTCTGGCATGTATGGTAGGGATAACAGAAAGGTCCATAGTGGTGCCGGGCCGGTGGGAATGCGATCTGATGACGCATAGAGGCAACGTCTGCGGAACTCTCGTATCCGAAATGGCGCAAATTCACCGTTTGCCTAGCAGAAGCGATCACATACATATGAGTAACCGTGTTGATCCATTAACTTTGATTGCACCTGACGATCAGAATCTTTACCCATTATCTACCAATGACAGATCATTACACCCTGCAACAACCAATATCATATATAATCCTATCGATATTTTTACTTCATGTCGCCAGTGTTCCCTCGTTTTTGTGAGCAAAGGAAGATACAAGGAGCTTAATGAACACTTAGCAAAACATCACAATATGCTAGAAATCCGATTTCAGTGTCATATCCGCGGGTACATCAGTGTCACGCCTAGTGGTGTATCAATTCATTATCGCGTCTGCCAGAAGATACATTCAGAATTGGATAGTAGGCACATGTTCAACCAAATAGCGACCGGTAACAATGCCTCTAACCACGCAAAGCTCTCTGATGACGAAGCTATTGCAACTGGCAAGCAATCCAACCAGCCTGAACATGTCATTTTGACATAGAAAATCCCATGTATAGACACTAGTACACTAAAATGTCCGGCGTGTTGTTATAGTGTTCACTCCAAAGCCTGTTAGAAGTTACTACAACAGCATTTTTCTATTCACCACGCTTCATGCACTCTAGACTTCATATGTTCATTCTGTGGTATATTCAATAATGTAAGCCACCTCTCAGTGAGAGCTTACGCCGCTAGGTGTAAATTGCAAAGCATAGCTGCAAGCAAGTCTCCAGATGGAGCAACTATGATTAGATCTGTCGAAACGAGTAATGCTACCAAACTTTCGGATAATCCAGGCTATTTTGAAAACATTCTTGAGGACAACATAACGGATACTCTGCCTCTCGAAATCTATCCTCACCAAGATCATATCGATGCATCGAAAACAATCCTAGATTCATCCTTCACAGGTACGGGTAATATTAACATTCATCCCGAGACTTTGAACTTTTGAAACCACGTCGACAAGAATTTTACCATTGATGCTAACGTTAGAGCAATCAGCTTCCCTCAACACCTCACCGCAACGAGCCTAACTGAAATCTTAAAAGTGAACTCTAATGGCAGGATTATAGAATCTCACACCGATACTTGTGAGCATTCTGCATCTGGAGAGTAATTATCCGAAACAGTTATCGAGCCATCTACTATTATTATGTCGCCTATAACAAGTGGGAACTGAGTATATAACAATCTTGGCCAATCATCTCGTTTGCATCTTGTAGAGGTTGTCAATACTCTAAACAATCTTTATAACGACATTAGTCATCCCCGCCTTTGGAGACTCATTGGTAATTTTCTGGCTGAGTCTGCTGTTGCGGAACCTGATGATTTACAAATTTTGCTGGACAAATTCGTCTCCATTTATACTAACTACTTGACTGTTGTTGAAAAGCGCCGTAAACCAAGGAATTTAAACAGATTAAGAGATTTAAGCATGACCGCCGTGAATCTTCAAGGTGGAACCTTAACAACTCTTCCCACTATAAATTATTGCGTCCACAAAAATCCTCGAAAACATAAGCACGTTGTCATGCGAATCGTCGTCGAATTCCGGAATTTCTATGATAAATGGCGGAAAGTGATAACCGAGTCTGGCGATCATGCTTACACAAACAAGAAGATACTTCATAATTTCAAAAAAATAACAAGAATTCACTTGCGACTGCTTAATCTTACAATTAGCTTCCGAAGCGTACCAATCCATATTCAGGCTGATAACAAAATCCGCTGAAACTGATCAGATATATGTACTGCTAACCTACAAAAAGCAACCAAAATCAGCTTACTTCAGCAAAAATGATGTTGTACTTCCCTGCGTATCATACCGTGGTTTGTACAAAAAGGATTATGACAGCCGGAAAAAAATAAATAGAGCGCTCTACTTCAACAACACCGAAAAGCTCGTTACGGAGCTGCTTGGCAACAAATGTAAAGTTGAATGTCCGCTCTCAGCGTCTGAAGTATACAATCATTACTTCAATCCACTTAATAGCGAACAGCAATCTTAACAACGCTATGAGCCCGACTTGCAATTAACACCACTTTCTTATGACGACAGAGATAGTGCTTCCGAGTTTAACATTAGTGAATCCGATATAAGAACAGCAATCAGCACTATGAGCAAAAATACGTCTTCTGATACAGACAATGAGAAAGGTAAATCAAGTTCTCCGATTTGACCCTAAACTTCGTATATTGACTCTAATTTGCAATATGGCCTTGCGGTTATCATGCATGCCAAATGCATGGAGGACTAAAAAATTCATCTTAATCCCAAAAGGCGGCAAATTCTCTGGATACTTCATTAAAGATTGCAATGCGCAAAGAGATTTCTAATCATACCGACCGATTACGATATCCAGTGTCCTTTGAAGGGTATTTCACAAAATTATCCTGCAAATGTTGAGAAAACATATCTCAATACCCAATGCTCAATTAGCATTTAGCAAATACGCTTCGTACACGTGCATCAAGGCAATTCAACTAATGAAAAGCTACTGTCAGAGAAAAAGCAGCGCGTGCATATGGCAATGCTAGATATTAAGTCGGCCTTTGATACTGTATCTCATTTGGCGATAACATCTAGGCTTAAAGAACTCAATTGCCCGCGTTTACTTATAAACTATATTTCGAATAGCTATCTTAATGACATCACTAAATATATCTTAAGAAACAAAGAGACCGACGACATTCCTATCAAGCGCGTCGTCAAGCAGGGTGATCCATTGTCTTCGTTCATTTTCACAATATGCTTAGACAAAGCCCTAGAAGGGTTGAAACCCCAAACTCATGGATTCATTCAAAATAGCTGTTTCTTAACTCACATTGCATACGCGGATGATCTAATTATCGTGGCTAACATCCAAGCTAAACTGCAGCTGGCACTTGATCACTTGGTCAGTAATCTAGAGCCACAAGGACTAAATTTCAACGCCAAGAAATGCATTACCATAAGTCAAGAATTCAAACAACTCAATTAGACACATACTTAATATGGCTTCACCATAAGGAATGAAAACATACCGGCAATGAGTCCAAATGATGACTTCAAGTACTTGGGGGTAAACCCCTTTAAACAGCTTCTTCCTGTAAATGTTAAAGCACAAATAAAGGCAGCCTTAACAGTGCTTTGTGCATCACAGATATCGCGAACGCAGATTTTCCACTAATCAACGACTACCTCATTCCTAGATTATTGTATAGTTGCTGCACCTGCACTATCTCTGTGACAAATCTCAATTCCATTGACGCATACTGGAGAATGTAAAAAAAGATACTAAGATTGACACAATACATTAAAAACGGATTTGTGCATTAATCCGCGAGACTTGCAGGCATAAGTATCCGCTCAAATAAGCTACGAAGTCGCCGCTGCGATAATCAGATTATACGGAGAATTATGTCAAAACATTCCGGATTTTATCGACCCTTCCGTTGAAAGTGAATCGAAAGCGGCTAAGAAATCCGTAAACTCGCAATACGATGAAGTCTTATCATGTTCTGCCAAATTTCACAACAGGCTACGCCAGCAATGGAGTAAATGCCTGACTCAGGCACATGGTGTGGCAATAATGACTAACGAAAGTACTGCTATACTATCCTCACTGACTTCATTCCGCTACGTGATCTCCAACCAGAACAAATCCTAATCAATAAAACCCAAATCGTCTTGTTTACTGTTGATTTTGCAGTAGCATACGAAAAAGGCTCCAATTCGTTGAACAGCGTGGCTGAGTCAAAGCGAACCTTTCTCATCGAAAGATTCTGATAGCACATACCTAGAAGCAACTCCTTTCAATGACGAACCTGTAAGCGCCATTCAACATTCATTAAAATCTTACTGCTCCTTATTAAATTCTTCACAGCTTCACCAATGCAGGCAATGCATTTGCTCAACGACTATTTTCTACCGAAGCTAATCTACAAATGCCAATCGAGTAACATTTCCATATCTAAACTCCGCACAGTATATAACTTTCTTCGTAAATTCTGTAAGGCAACTGCTTCAGCTACCTCATTATGCTAACTCGAGATTCTGCCATCTTCCTGTGAAATATGGTGGACTCGGTATTCGCTCAATTCTTTTCGATTAGTGCAATTCCCGGATTGAAACTCATCAGCATCTTGTATCGCACTTTGATTCTTTCATGAACGCATCAATTCAAAGTAGACTATTGGCAACAAAGCATGCCAGCAACAAACTTTACGATGAATCAAAGTCTCCACGTGATAATTTTCACAACGATTTGAAAGCTTCCTGGCAAAAATGTATGACACAAGCAAACGGTATAAGCCTATTTTTCAACGGAGAACCGCCACCTAACAATCTTATTAACTTCAGCTATATTCGAAGACCACACCATATCTTTATCAAACTTGTGCTCTCACGTCTTGACATTCTTCCAACAAGGTCAGTTCTACATCGTATCGATAAGTCGTTCAACCGAATGTCGACGTTACCAGAATTAGTGTGATACTAATCTACATGGCATCAATGGATGCACATATGTCACTGAGGCCATGATATCCTGGCACAATAAGGTAAGAGACAGATTCCTCTTTGCATTTAAATGCTACGACCACACAAAGTTCAAATGTCATCTCGAACCTCGTATTCGCACTGAGCATAACCTCTACCTTCAACCCGACGCTATCTTAATCAACAACACTAAGCGCCGGTTATACATAGTTGATTTTGCCATTGCTTATGAAACAAACTGCGACTCATTAAAGAGATCTTTCGAATACAAGGTAAAAAATATCAGGATCTAATCGGACCTTGTGAGCTCAAATATAATGTTCCCGTTGAATCCATATACGTATTACTATTAATCTGCGGAAGCCGTGGTGATATACCAAATCCCGACTAGCCTGATAACGTGAGCTAAATATGCATAAACACAAAACTGTAAATATGGGAATCACCGCTGCCGAACAGTCAATCTCTGTTTTCAACTGTTTTACCGAATCGCGATATGGCAACCGATATGGTTACCGAATCGCGATACGATCCATAAGCGCTCATTTTTCACGTTGCAAAAATAGCGCAAACAGATTGTATGTAAGCCCAGATATCAACGTATCTGGTAAGTCATTGGCAAGATGGCTATTGTGACCAAGGTTAAAAGTAGCCTTGTGATGCCCTACCCTGCTAAAGGACTTTGCGAGTGCATGTATTGCGAGCATGCATTCATGAGTAGGTAACCTACGCTAAAATCTGCTCACATTTAATTGAAGAGCACAGCATCGAAACCTTACAGTATGAGTGTAGAAAATACAATAGATTTAGAAACCATATGCTTGATAGTATGATAAGGCATGCAAAAACTTGTATCGAGAACGTGTTACTATCAAGACCAGACTACCCCTATGCAGAAACTTCGGAAATCATTGATAACATCAAGGTTGAGTTCAAAAGCGATCCAGCAGATGATGCTCACATATCGCAAGATGAATTAAAAGTGCAAATAAGAAGGGGTGCAGACAACACTCGGACAGCAGCGACTGAACTTTCAATAAGACCTTTGTGTCCGACGTATGATACAGCGCCTATTAGTGGCGAATGCAAAAATACAGTAGCAGCAACTGTAAACGATGACGTATCCTGCGTATCAAACGAAAGTACTGCTGAAGTAAATGATTCTACGGATCCGTGCGAAATATTAGATACATCGTACGAAACGTCAGGCTCAACAAGACTACGCAGGTCTATTATTTGTGCAGACAGTGAGTTAAACACAACGAGGATCGATCGGCCGTTTAAATATAGCTTAGTTCAAGCAACTGAGGAACTCGAACAAGCCATCAATGAGGAACGAGCACATCGAAGATTTGTGGGCTTTCTAAATAGCATCAAAAGCGCAGTTATGGAATGGGAAGATGCCCCGAGCAATCGGAGCATTGATGATATGGTCACGGCATACACGTTGTACTTAACTAAGTACTCAAGAGCCAGAGTGATCAACCCATGACGCAATTTGTGTTGTGACCCCGATCAAAAACGGTAATATTCTACTATGAGTACCGACTAATGGTGCAACCGCTAATGAGCACAAGAATCTTTTAAAAAGACTAATCGTTCGTTGTATTTTACAAACACTTCTAAGCTAGCTAAGGTGGTGTTGGGATGCGAAGATAAAACTGCATGCCCAATTAATCTTGCATTATATATAGTCATTTTCATCAGCTGCACACAGATACCAGTGAAATTCCGATCTGTAGTCATATAACGTATCATCAAACGACCAGTAATAAAGCTCCACCAACAATTGAACCTGACTATACTGCCCAGATAACGAGGAAAAGGAATAAATCATCTGCAAGCAGTGTCGATAGAGTTACAGTGGGTCAAATCCTTAGATATGATCTAGGACAAGTAATTTTGACTATGATCATTATGTCATTACAAAATGGGTACTTGCCGAGGTTGTGGCGCAGTTATAAAAAATTTTGATAACTAAACCAGGTAACATATTCGTAGACGGCAAAATCAATCAGTCAGCATTGCATGATGTTTCTTCTTATCGTCCAATAACTATTAGATGTATTCCATGCCGGATATTTCATAAAATTGTGCTTTCCCTGTTAGATGCCAAACTACCTGTTGACAGGTCTCTATACGCGTTTCGTAAAGATGTATCTCTTACATGTGTCAAGGCAATTAAGCTTATGCAAAGTTACTCAAAATCGAATAAGCAACCAATGTATATGGCATTCTTAGATATACGTTCTGCCTTTGATACACTAAGCCATATCGCCTTATTGCAGCGGCTATTGGAAACAAACTGCCCTTCTTACTTAATACGTTACAATGTGAATAGTTACGAAGACGTACATACATACGCTTGTGCTAAAAACGGCAAAACGGAAATTATTGCAATTAAGCGAGGACTAATACAAGGAGACCCGCTATCAGCCAGGCTATTAACAACATGTATTCAAGGCGCACTTGATTTTCTAACTCCAAATAATCACGGTTTTGTTTTCACAAGAATGCTTCAATCACCCATCTTGCTTACGCTAATGACCTTATTCTGGTATCATAAGCCGTGTATTTCACAAGGTACTGTTAGCACACCTCTGGGACCACATTCAAGTTCACATCAATCAATTTGCCTTCAGTAAGGATGACACACTAATATGTATTAAAAGCCTACGTCTTATAAAAAACTACTCGGTACAACGTAAGCAAAGTATGCACATCGCTTTGATGGACATTAGGGCCGCCTTTAATACTCTCCTATAGGGCAATTTTGGAAAGGTTGTTAAAATTGGCCTGTCCGGTCTATCTCCACGATTATATCATGGGAAGCTATATTTCACAAAGTCTCTGATGTCAATGACCAATGTTCAAAATTCAAATTATTCGTTTCAACCAGGGCACTTTCTATACGAGCTCACTCGTCCAAATGTAAGCATACAGGGGAAAATGTAGTCCGCGACTCAACACAAGCTTGCGTTTTGCGTTCTAATCAGACTGAGTCAGTAATTTACGATCTTTGTAATGATTTAGAACCTAATATCAGTTTCAATGTACAAAATGAAACAACATTATGCCTACCCGACCACCTGATTTGCAATCAACAATCGATGATTTGTTCACCCTCATCAAATACAGACGAACAATGTGTGTCTTCTGACAATACAAGTCAGCCCGTTAAAACATCTTCAAGCCGTTCGGTACTGAGTCTCGATAATACACGTTATAGGATAATGAAATCAAGACTCCGGTTGGTGATTCAGTTCAATGCGGCTCCATAACGCAGCAACTCTCAAGCACTATTACTATATGTGTATCAAACAGCCGGCTCCTGAACAAGTTCAAGTCGCATCTAATGAACTTTGTCGATTACTTTCAAATAAGGACATTGATTCGCCCGACCTTCATGAATGTGGAGATTTGTTAAATAATGTATCTGATGCGCTGAATGCCGGCTGCACTAGGCTATCACTTACCACGTTATGCTTTAATCAACAACATTTGTCCTCAGCTCAACCCGACAAAATCTACGATATCAATAGAAACCGACTTGGACAATATAACATTGCGGCAATAGCTAAACATCTATACAGTTTTCACATTCAGTTTAATATACATAGCAGATTTTGACGTATCATTTCAAGTCTCTAAAGCGAGATTGCGTCTCTTGATGAGCAACACTACGAACTGCTTCTAGATCGATTTTGAACACTTTATACTTCGTACTTCAACGCAGTGGATGGAAGGCGTGCACATAAAAGTAAATCTCTGCTAGAGACCTTAGGTCTTCATGCGGTGCAAATCCAATCGAGCGCCAACGACATAAAACGGTCAATATTCAACTCAATCTACAAGAATCCTACCCGTACAAAGGAGGTCCGACGAAAGATGATCGGCGAAATAAAGAGCGATAAAGCAAAATGGTCACAATTTTTATCGATAAACGATGAAACAACGATTGACTATTGTCGACTATTATCAGACTTGAAACAAAAAAGATCAATTCACAGTCTCTCCTTATTGCAAATAGCAGCAGAAGCATACCAATCGATTTTTGAAGTAATTTGATCTACTGCGGAACAAGATATGATATATGCGCAGATATCACCAATATCGAATTCGGCCAGGATTTGTTTCTTATAACTTTCGTAGAGTAACTCAATAGTTCCATGCGTCCCCGCAAAGCTGTCACGCAAAAATAGCATAATAAGCTAACCCAACAGTGAAATAGATCGCTGTACTTCTGTAACACTCGGAAGCTAGCTGAGGAAATCTTAGGAGGCGAAAACAAGATCCAATGTCCAATCGAGATAGGCGACATTGAAACTCGCTTCCGCCAATTGATAAAGCATCCGAAGGCTTACGTGAGCGATAAAACACATATCAAAGGTTACATCATCTGTCTCTCAATAAAAATTGCGGTGAAAACATTCCGATTGTACAAAATGTCGATGTTTGAACTGTACCCAAGGAAATGACTGTCACTAGTAGATAATCCAACGACCAAGGATATCAACAACTACATGCCGATCACAATATCTAGCATTCTATGTCGCATTTGGTATTTAGGACTGTCATTAAGTCCAGCAAAATGTATAGCTATTGGTGTCGATTTCGTACAAGGGCACATAAGGCATCAAACGTAACCCGTGATTTCGATCAACAACGTCACTATCCCGACTAGTGTCGACGAGAAGCATATCAGGTATCTTGGATCAGCATCGTTTGTTAGTACGTCGATGGATAGTATGTTACGTGCTTTATCAGTTCATCTATATATATTTCGGTCTGCCCAATTCTCTTCAACACGAATAGTTCATTTGTTCAATGATTTCTGCTTCCCAAAATGCTTGCAACAGTGTTTGAACTCAAACCTCTCAATAGCGAGTTTAAAATCCATTGATAACTACATCAGAACACAAGTCAAAATCACTCTAATAATCACCAAACTAGGTAAACAACGGTTTCGTTCACCTAAAATCTTTGAACATTTAAAGGGCTATTTCAGAAAGTTCTCAATCCGGCCGTAATTAGCGAACTAACAGCATCAAAAAAGCAATTCGTGCAGTGTTTGACGGAAACTTGTCATGCAAAGACAATTACGTATGGTCTCTAAGTGAGATATGGAGGCAAGCTTCCACACAGGCATTGGGTATTGATTTGATGACAATTAAGCATGGACCACCAAGCTCAATGTTCAGCTATAGTTACAGCTCGAAACCCCATCACATATTTGTGAATCTGTAGCTATCAAGATTGAACATACATACGACAAGAACTGTATTGCAACGCATTGAAAATTTTTGAGCCGTCTCATATCGACATTGCGGACACGAAAAAACCTGCACGCTGTAAACGGATGTTCATTTATTACACAACCAATGATAAAACAACATGACAGGATCAAAGACAGATTACTATGCACAATATAACATTCTCGCAACCGAGCCTACACTCTGGGAATAGAACCGATAATACGAACAGAAAATAACGAATACGTCTAACACGACTTAATACTCACAGATCACATCAACCCGAAAGCTTACATAATTGATTTTACGGTAGCTTAAGAAACAAACTCAAACTCGTTCAACATGTCGCAGATCTTAAGCAAAATAGGTACAAGCAAATAACCGGGGCCGTCGCAAATATTCATTGTATGCCGCCAGATCGAGTAAGTGTTCTTGCTTTTGTATGCGGTCGCGTGGCGCAGCTGCAAAAAATCTCACTGGTAATGATACAGATATTAGCCTGTCAAAGCACACTGCAGTCAACATACAAATCACAGCGGTAGAGCAAACGCTATGTGTCTTTAACGCATTTACGCAGAAACGCTTTTCCTGACGACTAACGAGAATGATATGCAGAGCAGAGGTAACCAATTAGTTCAAATTTGATATGTTTTAGGTTCGCGGAAAATTATACTAAACAACAAACGACTGCAAAGACCTAAAACCGATCAATTGAATCAAAGATAAAATAATAGACTTCGAAGAGAAGATTTGTCTACTGTAAAACTTTCAGACAGGCTCTGTACTGGCCAGGATCGAAAAAAGTAGATATTCCCACTGTCCTTGTCTGCAGCCCAGCGAAACGACAGCCAAGGAAACGGGCTTGGAATCAGACAGCAGGGGTAAGAAGACCCTGTTGAGCTTCACTCTAGTCAGTCTTTGTGAAGAAACATGAGAGATGTGGGACCTTATGAACAAAAAGAACAATAAAAAGTTTCTTACTGAACTAGATTCAGAATTTAATTTTTTTATCCCGAATTGTATGGATTCGGGATACTGGACAAGGAGAATCTAACTGTTTAATTAAAACAGAGCATGGCGATAGCCGTCACCGGTGTTGACGCAATGTGATTTCTGCCCAGTGCTCAGAAGGTTAACGTGGCGAAATCTAAACAAGCGCGGGTAAACAGCGGAAGTAACTATGACTTTCTCGAGGGAGGATCAATTCCAACTAGAGTTGACGAGTGAGTTGAACGGCAACATAACGCATGGTGAGCACCGTTTCAGTATGGAAAGAGGCCATTATGTGATCAGAACACGGATGATCTCTCAGTTTATGCGTATTCAGGTTCCAATGACTGGAGTAATTGGTAGATTATTGTACTCTACAATTGCATCGTACATGAAGGACAGCGTATCGATAGATATAAAGGCGGCAGCCGGAGCAATATCAGCGATTACAGCTGTAGATTTCAGATTGGCACAGAATTTAGCCACCGACATGCTATATGGACTTACGGTTGTAGACAATAGCATGCTTTACACAAAAGGATGGGTTATATGCTTTTTAGCATATCTTGAATACCAATATCAACAAGCACATCCAGCCCACCAAGTAAACTGACCTGGCCCAGATGTTAACTTTCGTTTCGCTCAATGTACCGCAGATGGTACAGCTGAACAATTTAAAAATGACATTCAAACTGGAAGATTTGTTTTTACTCAAATAAATGTACCTATGCAACATTACCCTATTTTGACTCATAAAGCGAGGGCTGGGTTAACGCTAGGGCCAGTGGCAGATCAACCATGCCTTAGACTTTCAAGAATAGCTTGGCCGGCTATCCCAGTTTCTATCTATGGAGACCAACCCTGGGTCCAGCCAGACTATTGGAATGTGACTGCAAATGAAGTTAGAGCAGCATTGATTCATATGGCCTCGCAACGTCATGAAAATTTAGACTTGTTAATGGGTTTCACACTGGCCTATAGCATACTAGGACAGACAGGCATAATAATCAATACTCAAGTTGCAGGCGCAGGAGACGGTGAAAATGTGGACTTGGAGAATGGCAATAACAGTTATGATTTAAGAAGACCATATTTACAAAGAGTAGCCGCACCAGTAAGACCAAGGAAGACAGAAGTTGCTACGAACAGACGAGCCAGAGGGTCTGGATCACGACGGCCATCAACTATGAGAAGTATACTAATTGTCTGTGGTCCATCAACTACAGCAGGACCACAGACAATTGAGTACTGGTGGTTAGCAACCGGTGAATTGAGTAACATACAAATGTACTTCCGCCCAGCCGACTACAATGTGTTATGGAGGTTAATAACTGCATCAAGTAGACCGGACTTCGCCGACAATATGAGAAAGGAGCTGGATGTGTTGGATTCTGCAAATATTGAAGATTTAATGAATATAGCATGGGGCCTGGCTAGTTTCCTAAGTTTGGGCTGTGGACTGGCGTTGCATAGCAACAACATCTACGGAACGATGTTAAACGATTACTTCCAGCCAAATCCTAGGGCTGGAAATGGACTCCTCTCTATTGGACGTTTTCTATTTGAAAGCTCCACTGACTTTGATAAAAATAACTTAATATCAAGCAGTGGTAGTTTTACAGAGAGGGTGTTCCTAGATGCATCGGCAGTTCCTGGAATATTTAAGATAGCTATGGCGGAACTATCCAATGTTACTCCATTTGTGGTTGGAGTAGGGTCATTCGCGCAACCCGCATTTTCGGCACGATGTACAGGACTTCTTATGGAACAGGATACGTACTGGAGATATCGATTCGGAATCTTAATTCCATACATGGTTAATCCATTAAGTCTTTCCTTTTTGCTACACTCATGGCCCTACACTTGGGGCATATATGAAAGAGATGTCACTGCTGACTTGGTTAGCGACATAATACCCCATGGTAATGTATCGGGTTGGTTCGCCGACCAAGACGACACCACATTATCGGGAATAGCCTATGGAGACGATGCATCAGTGTGGATCTACAAGCCCTATGCATTAGCTATAATTAATTTAATATGTCAAAGATTTGCGTACGAAAACCTACCACAAATATCATACAGAGAATGGAACAGAGGAAGGGCCATCACACCGGGCCCTGGAGCTTACGGAGTGTTCATATTTGGTCAGACCGCATATGTAGATGGCTTAGCAATTATACGACCTGGGCATCTACCTACCTACCATTGGGACACAGATGCTTATTAGCGCCCTACATCAATCGAAACGAATTTGGCGATCTTTGGAATTTAGTGAATCTATTTACATCCTATGTCAAAGAGAAAAGAATTGATTGAGCAAGTAGAGCATTTATACTTTTCGAAGCACATATCCAGATACACATGATAAATGGTTTGAAGTAACTAACAGGGCCTACCAAGTAGATACCTCTGATAGACTATTAAAATTATGGGCAGACAGACTTGATAATTTATGTTTTATGACAGCAACACAACAATTGCAATCAGTATATAAAGGATTAAGCATACAAAGAAAAAGTAAAGCTAGAGATAAGGAAAATACGTCTCAAGTAGATGATATGGCTGGTGATGTGGAAGCACAATTACAATCTGCTTTATGCAAAGAAACGGTTGACTTAAAATCAATATTCAAATTTAAGGGCTTTCATATGTATGAATGTCGTAACCACAAGTGTTTTAAAATCAGATTGAAGTACTCAGTTTTACGGAAAAAGAAAGATTATAAACCACTGAATATGCTATTTCCATGGGATGAGATTGAAGACAAGAAAAATACTAATTTAGACTTAAGGTCAATAATATACTTTGCGATAAAGAGAAATGAAAGAAATGTGGTAAACGAGGTTCTTGAATTGGTAGCTGTAGGAACTTGTAATTCGATAGTTACTAGTTTGATGATAAGTGGCTTAGGAAATAAGCAACAGGGACAGAGTTAAAAATCTAATGATAAAAGATAAAAGCTGCTGTTTGAATGAAGATTCATATAGTTCTTATTTTAAAGGTATCACAATTGCAGTGCGCAGTACGCTTAAATAGATTGATGGATCTAAATTAGAGGCTGAAGAAGTGAACAGTTTGGCATAATATGAATTAAGTAAAGGCAGAGCATACAACATCACTGATTGGGATGAGGAGAAAGAGAAGAGATTAGGTCCTGTATTATCTCTATAAAACCCATGGAACAAGAAGTGATTTACAAGTGGAAATGGACAGACAAGTGAAGAAGCTTATAGATATCTCAGTTAAATGGGAGAGTTGGAAGGACTTCATAGACGCTAGACAATGGTGCTACCGAGCGCGTCCCCAGGTTGCGGATAGGGGAAATTCCTGTAGATATACAGGAAAGCTGCGATATAAGCAAACTTCGGTTTGGCGAATATGCAGTCGCGGACAATCAGATACGATGTCACCGGGCATCTCTTCGCACTTGGTTGTGCACCGGCTAGGCCCACCGCTTATAACTGTGGTTGGTTCAACTTGAGAAGTTGTGCCTTAGACATTATTCTCACATAATCATGAATTCCGCTAATGAAACCCACACAGCTTGTTTCACTGACCATTCTGGCTAGTATGGTAGGGATAACAGAAAGGTCCATGGTCGCGCTGGACCGGTGGAATTGCAATCTGATGACGCACCTGAGGCAACGTCAGCGGAACCCTCGAGTGCTGAAATGGCCAAAATTCACCGTTTGCCTGGCAGAGGCTATCGTATATTTATGTGCGATAGTGTTGATCCATCAACTTTGAATAGACCCAACGTTCAAAATCTACATCGATTATCAATCATTGACAGCTCATTACAAGTTGCATCAAACATTATAATATATTATCCAAACAATCCTCTAACTTCATGTCGCCAGTGCTCCCTAGTTTTTGCCAGCAAGGGAAGATACAAAGAGCTCAAAGAACACTTGGAGAAACTTCACAAGGTGCAAGACATTCGATTCCAGTGCCATATTTGCGGCTACATCAGCGCAACGCCTAGTGGTGTATCAATACACTATCGCGTCTGTCAGAAGAAACACGCGGAGTTGACTAGCAGTCACATGTCAGTCAAATAGATACCGGTAACAATGATTCTCATCACGCAACGCTATCTGATGACGTCGCCATTACAACTACCGATCAATCCAATCAGGCTGATGAACATGTCACCTTGACATTAGCAATCCCTCGTACAGACTCTCATACTCAAAAATGTCCAGCATGATGTTATAGTGTTCAGTCTAAAGCCTGCTACAAGATACTACAACAGCATTTCGCTATTCACCACCCTACTTGCAGTCTGGACTTTGTATGCTCATTCTGTGATGTATTCAAAATTAGAAGTCACCTCTCTGTGAGAGCTCACGCCGCTAGGTGTAAGCTACGAAGCACAGCTGCAAGCAATACACCGGATGGACCAATTGTGCCTAGATCCGTCGTCGAAACAAGCAATGCTAACACACCATCATATTATTCAGGTTCTTTTGAAAACAATCTAGAGGATAACATTACAGATAATCTGCCTTCTGAACGAGACTTTCATCCCAAAACTTTGAATTCATGCAACCACATCGACAAGGACTATCATGTCACGGTCCAACAGGAACAAGTGGTGGGTGTCGTTGAGATGGATATTTCTCGAAGCGAAGGGTCATCAGGTTACGTAAAAGAACGACATGCATCAACAGTCGACGTCGAAAATTTGGGAATTCCTCCATATGAAGATCTAATCATTGAAGTCACAAGGGAACAACATAGTGAAAGTCAGCCAACATCTGCTATGGATTCAGCATGTAATATGCATTGTATGCGGCCTTTAGGCGGCGGAACTTCTAACGTTACCATTGCCAATATTACAGATCATTTGAACAATCTATACCAAAGCACAGATAATCATCCCCGCTTCCAAAGATTGCTCGCTAACATGCTAATGGAAGTAGCAAACGCAACAGATGGCGATATGATACTGCTTCTTGTACGGTTGGTGACTATATACACAATCTATCTTACCGGAGTAGATAATTACCGCAGGCCAATGGATAAAGAGCGTCTGCAGAGTCTTGGGTTAAACGCTATAGAACTACGCGCCAGCGAATTGACCACCGTACTGGCGTAAAGCTTTTGCGTTTACAAAAATCCAACAAGACATATGGAAATCGCACGAAAGATAACAGCAGAATTTCAAGGGAATCCGACGAGATGGAAGAAATATATAGCTGAGTCGGATGAGCTAACATTCACATACGAAGAAGCACTGGACAAATTCAAAACGTTGCAATTTCCATGCGACATTCTAACGATTAATTTAGCTGCACAGGCATATGAACGCATATTCCGATTAATTACAAGACGGAGTGAAACTGATATGATCTTTCAACCTAGATACGCAAGAAGAAATGCGGTAGGTGTTCATTACTTAGCAATGAACTGCAAAGGACTAATAATTCCTTGTGTTCCCTCATCAGGCCTCTACAAAAAAGACCACAGTGACTTACTCCGAAGAAGAAACCGGGCACTGTACTTCAATAACACAAGCAAACTGGCGAAGGAAATACTGAACAATGAAATACAGATAAAATGTCCTCTCGAACCGAATGAAGTTGAAACACACTACAAAGACTTGCTATCCAACGAAGACGATGTTGTTGAGGGAGAGATCAATAAGAACATTGGAAATTCCTGTAGTACACAAAGAAATCATAATAAGAACAATTACACTTTTCCGGAGTTGGAAATATCAGAGATCAAAGAAGCATTGAAAAACATGTCCAAATCAACAGCTGCTGGACATGATAGAGTCGGCGTTAACCAAATCCGTAGATATGATCAATCAACAAAAATCCTTACTTTTATCTGTAATGTGGCACTTCGACTCGGCTACTCGCCGAACAGTTGGCGGCAACACCGCTCAATTCTATTACCTAAAATAAATAAGATAAAACGAGATAACGGTGTCGACCTGGACGCTCTTAAATACATCTCTTCTTATCGTCCAATTACTGTCTCGAGCATCTTGAGCCGTATATTTCATAAGGTATTCTTATCACGCATCCGTGACCACATTCAGATTCCAGTAAATCAATTTGCCTTAGTAAATATGCAACACTAACATGCATAAAAAGTTTACGTCTCATAAAAAATTACGCTTTGAAGCGTAAGCAACGTATGCATATCGCCTTGATGGGCATAAAAACCGCCTTCGACACAATCTCCCATAAGACAATATCGGAAAGGTTGCTAGAATTAGCCTGTCCGCTTTATCTCCATGATTACATCATGGGAAGCTACGACAATATTTCTACGAAATTTAATTTACAAAGCGGCGAAACGGGCCAAATTCAAATAAACCGATGGGTCAAACAAGGAGACCCATTATCTTCGTTTATTTTTTCCATATGTCTAAATAAGGTATTAGATGAGTTGACGCCAGAACTACATGGTTTCTGCAATCATGACGTACGGATAACCCACATTGCATATGCAGACGACTTAGGATTGTTTGCAAATACACAGGCAAAGCTGCAAAAATCGATAGATAAGTTAATTCAAGTTCTATCTCCGATGGGCCTAAAATTTAGTTCAAATAAATGCAAAAACATATCTCAGGAGTTCATTCAAGGTAAGGTGATCTACAGCTTAGAACGAACAATTAGAATAGAGGAAAGTGCTATTGAAGCAATCGATCCTTCAAAGGATGTACAGTATTTGGGGCTTAATCCGTTTACTAAATTAAAGGCGGAAGACGTGAATGCCGGAATTTCCAGTGCAATGCTGGTTTTACGTTCTTCCCAACTGTCACCATCACAGATAGCTCACCTTGCCAATGATTACGATTTACCAAGAATTCTATATAACTGCAATGCAAGCAGCCTGTCGGCAACTAACCTCAAATCAATAGATGCACATTGGCGATGAGAAATTAAAAGGACTATGCGCATACCGCGATATACGAATAATGGATTTCTCCACCTACCTACGAGTATGTCCGGACTAGGAATAAGGTCTATTGCCTACGAAGTAGCTGCTGCCCGATTAAGGGTGTACAACGAACTGAAGAATTCCTTCCAACCATTTATAAATGAGTCTATTGAAAGCGAAGTTAAATCAGTGAAAAAACTCATCAACACAAATTATGATGAAGGAAAATCAGCAGAACTTTATTACTATGACTAATTAATAACGGATTGGAGGAGACACGCAACCCAATCTAACGGGATTGATATTATGACAAAGAAAGATCTATCTCCCCCTACGTCACTGATAAGCTTCCGATAAGTGCAACAACCACATCACAAATTAGTAAAGCAAATACTTCTTAGGCTTGGGATCCTACCAACTAGAAATGTCTTACAACGTATAGAAAGCGGAAGGGATAAAATGTGCGGACACTGCAAAGACAATATTGAAACAAATCTTCACGCCTTAAATGCATGCGAATATTCCACAAGAGCGATGATAAAAAGGCATAACAAAGTACGAGATCGCCTCATGTATGCCCTTCGTAATCATACCAACAAAAATACGTCGAAGTCTGTGAACCAAGAATTATGACTGAACAATTTACGTACCTACAACCCGGCATGGTTTTAATCAACCAACCAGAAAGCCGTCTATATATAGTTGACTTTGCAGTAGCTTAAGAAAAGGATTCCTACTCATTAAACTCAGATGCTTCCGCAAAAGAAACAAAATACGAGTGCCTGAGATTGCCTTGCTCGAAGAAATATAGTATACCTCCTGATAAAATAAGCATCCTACTAATAGTTGAAGGTACGCGTGGAAGTGCGTCTACCTCGCTTGAAAGAAACTTAAGCTTATTAGGAGTATCAAAATACTTCGCTAACGAATTAAAGAAAAGCAGCGCTGAGCAATCGATATGCGTATTTCACGCCTTTACCGGGAAGTCGTTTAGTTCGAGACCGGACTTCGGAAAGAGGAAAAGAGTGCAGTTTGCATTAGATGAATATCCAAAGCACTAAATTTCTTTCTGTTGCGTTCTAACTAACTGTTTTGTGTGTGCTTAGACAACAACGATATCAATCTCCACACGATTATTCAGATCAAACGAAAAAACGTGTCCACAATAGAACAATGATAACACAAACAACGATTAGAAGAAGCACTTGTCGACGAGCTGAACAATTATTTTCTCTTTTTTCGCACTTTATCAACCTGTAACTTTTTTGTTGAATAAATTCTTTCTAGCCAAATGCCTCGAGCATGATATGCAGGGCAGAGGTAACCAATTAGTTCAAATTTGATATGTTTTAGGTTAGTAGAAAATTATACTTAACAACGAACGACTGCAAAGACCTAAAACAGATCGATTGAATCAAAGATAAAATAATAGACTTCGAAAAGAAGATTTGTCTACTGTAAAACTTTCATTTTTTTAATTGTGAAACTTTTCGATCGCTACTGACTTGCATGTAAACAAACTTGTTTTGTATTCAAATAAATCTTTTCTAGCCAAATGCCTCGTCATCTAATTAGTGACGCGCATGAATAGATCAATGAGATTCCCATTGTCCTTGTCTGCAGCCCAGCAAAACCACAGCCAAGGGAATGGGCTTAGAATCAGACGGCGGAAAAGAAGATCCCGTTGAGCTTGACTTTAGTCAGTCTTTGTGAAGAATCATGAGAGATGTAGGATACGTGGGACCTAATGAATAATACGAGCAATAAAATTTTTCTACTAAACTAGTTTCAGAATTTTAATTTTCTATCCTGAACTGCCTGGATTCAGGATACTGGACAAGAAGAATCTAACTGTTTTATTAAAACAGAGCATTGTGATAGTCGTCACCGGTGTTGACGCAATGTGATTTCTGCTCAGTGCTTAGAAGGTTAAGGTAGCGAAATTTAAACAAGAGCGGGTAAACGGCGGAAGTAACTGACTTTCTCGAAAGTCATAAACAGAGCATGACGATAGCCATCGCTGGTGTTGACGCAATGTGATTTCTGCCCAATGCTCAGAAGGTTAACGTGGCGAAATCTAAACAAGCGCGGGTAAACGGCGGAAGTAACTATGACTTTCTTTGGAGGAAAGTCATAGTCAACAATCCTTAGCAATCTTAAAATCAAGTTTTCTTTGCCAAATTAAAGCAGTCATTCTCGCTCTTGCGCTCAATTTGTAGCGCTTGTTTTACTTTACGTGTTGGTAAATTTTCAAGGGCAGTCATCTCGATTCGGTAGTGATATTCGGACTTTTTTCCTCTTTTTTGCGTAAATTTATTCAACTTCTATTTTTTGTAGTTTTTTTGCACCAAGGCGGCATCATTAATGCAACATCAATAGATTTTCAAGGCGGCAAAGTTGTAATGCGTAGAATTTGCAAACAGAATGCTTAATAATGTTATTGTGCGAAAATTGCTACAAAATTGATAATGTCTTTTTCGGCCGCTTCCGAGGAAACCTCCATTGAAAAAGACCATTCAACCGAAACCGAACATCATTTAGGCTTGGTTTCTCTTAAAAATGCTACTATGCCCCAAATAGCTACTGACGCGTGCCCAATGGAAATAATTCCTGGTTCAAGCAATGGCTGTGTAAACTCCTTAAATTCGGATTATGCCGAAAGAAAAAAATCGTTTTCAATTCCTGATTATATACAAGATGAGTTTTTGGAAATGCAGACGGATGGAACATATCTGGATACCAATATTGCAAGCGCATTCGAATCGTTTGTAGTGGAAAGAAGCACGTCAAGTGTACTCTTGCCACAAAATTCTTTGCAAGTTAACTCGGTTCCAGCGGCAACGATGGGCACAGGGCAAGTCGTGGTTGATTTGAGAATAGACCAGAGGTCGAAGCAAACCTTACCGTTATATCATAATATGAACTCTGACTCGGTTGTAGAACCGGAGCTCATAAACTGCATTAATGATAACTCGATTCTTTCAAGTTCGCCAGACAGCAGTTTTCAGGAAGCATTTAGCTACTTGCTAGATCCAGATTACGCTCCGAACGATTCTATCGAAAGTTGGGCTGATCTACCTTCTTGCCCCACTGCATACACGATTATTGTTTCTCGCCGTCGCAGGCAATTGAGTTGATTGAGAACGAGTTATCTAGACAAAGTTTGCACCCGCGCTACTCCAACTTCTTGTCAAAGATGATCATCGTCATTATCGGGTACGCTGGGCGTCCTACGCCGGACGAAATAAACAGATTAATGTTCGAAATTATCTCTTATTTGAGGCTCCGGAAAGTTCGATTCTGTCGAAACACATATAACAGAGCAAAAAAGCTTGGTGTTGTTCCGTTGAGCTTCAGTGAGTCTAACACAAGTTTAATAAGGTCAATTTCGATGTTGATTTATAACAATCCGACTAAGTGGCCCTCAATTGCCAAAGACTTAGTACATCACATCGAGCAACACCAGGACTACTATACAGTTCTAATCAACACTCGCTCCAACATAGGACTTAACCTTAACGATGTTATTAGGCAAATGAAGATGAACATCTTCAGCAGTGCTGATATTGTTCTACAGGCAGCTTCCGAAGTCTATAGATGCTCGTTCAGAGTAGTGGGAAACGATAGCCAATACGACCGACTCTTCCATCCCGATGTCTCTAATGTCACAGCACGAAAAGCCTATTACTTGGCGAAAGTGTCTGTAGATCATATTGTCCCCTGCGTCGCAATTAAGGGTTGTTCTAAAAAGAGTCAAGCTAATCTAGAGAGAAAGAGGAATAGAGGACTTTATTTCTCCAATACAAAAAACTAGTCAAAGAAATTATGGACGAAAAGCACAAAATCGAATGCCCAATATCTATTCAAATAGTAAAAAATCATTATCGGTCAACATTTAGCTACCGCGATGCACCGGCAAACACAATCAATAGCGATGCTCGCATAACATTTAAAAACTTCGAGCAGGTGGCCGAGATCATTTATCCCGACGAGGTTTTGGAAACAGTAAAGAGCACTACCTCGGATACTAGTCCAGGAGTCGACGGAATTTCATTAAGGGATCTAAAGAGATTTGATCCAAGGGGATACATTATGTTTATTTTGTTCAACTTTTGCCTATCAGCACGTTACATGCCCAATGCATGGCGCTGCCATTAGAAGCATTTTGATCCCAAAGGCAGGTAAAATTAAATCCGGTGACTGTGAAGTAGGAAAAAAATCTTTAAATTTAAATAATTGGCGACCTATAACTGTTTCCTCAATTATCGCAAGAACCCTCAACAAACTAATTCTGAAGAGGTTTTCAAAAAACTTTGTCTTTCGATCGGAACAAGCAGCATTCGCAACGAACGGTTGTGCTAAGAATATTTAATTGGTACAGCTGTTCCGAAAATATTACAGAAATTCGAATACTCATTGCCTAGCGTTTCTGGGCGTGAAGTCGGCATTTGACACTTTAAAACATAACGCACTTTTTCGAGCCCTTGCCAATGCTGGATGCCCTGACTTTCTGTTGATTATATAAAAAGTTCTTACAATAATTGTCAGACTAAATTTACACTTAAAACGGGCGAAACTTCGGCAATCCAATTAGAACAAGGCGTCAAACAGGGGGATCCCCTATCCACCTTTCTGTTTTCACTGGCTCTAGATGACGCTTTGGCTGACCTATCACATTCCAGCCAAGGCTACGAAGACGACAACATCAGAATTACTCACGTGGCTTTTGCTGACGATATCGTGCTATTTGCAAATGATGGGATGAAGATGCAGTGCGCCATTGATGAACTGAGCGGCAAACTAGAGGACTTTGGCCTTAAATTCCGTCCTCAAAAGTGTAACTCTTTGATGTTTTCATTCCGCTGCCACACTTGGAAGGAAAGTCTTTCGCCGTTCTTTAAGATAAGAAAGTATGACATACCTTGTAACTTTAAGGGATACGGAATCAAATACTTAGGTGTATTTCCCTTTGGCGGGGACACAGAAAGCGAATTTGTTGGGGAAATGAATAAATTTTTCTTGCGTTTGGAGTCATCTAGACTTTCGCCTACCCAAAAAGTTCACCTTATAAATGACTACCTACT
>WNNJ02002905.1:0-193297 GCA_012934845.2 Pomphorhynchus laevis | reverse complement strand
ATATTATAAATTAACATAAACAACATTGCAATGCATCAACAATAATAAAAAAATTTTAAATATAAAAATATTCTCTTAATTTATTGAATAATTATCTAATCTAGATCTAATTGTTATTACCATTCAATTTGTTTGTCAATTTGATGCTCGTAATATGGCAAGTCAAACGCGTTATAAACGTTCAGTAAATTAACTCTAAAACAAAAATTCTAAAAATGATTCAATATATAAAATTCCCTATCAAAAATATAACTAAATATTTAGATTCGGGTTTTGAATTTCAAACACTTGCTGATATTATGATTAAATACTTTATTAACTAAAATATGTATATTAATAAATTAATAAGAAATTGCTTTAATTAATATAAAACGATTGTTTTTTATATTTTTTAAATAAAATAGGAATTAATTAATCATGCAAACAGAAACTGTTGGGAATCAATTTATATTTATTAATCTAATTAGTAATTAATTATTTATAATTATAATTAATTATGATAATATTAATATAATACAATATATTAATAAGAAAACATATATATCAAAGAATATATTTAATAACGAAATCATTAAAAGATTTTATATTGAAATCTTTACGAAATCTTTAAAAAAAGGATTTTATTAGAATTATGTAATAAATCAATCAATAATCAAGATAAAGGAAATAGAAATTAAATCCATTAAATTTCGAACTAACAACTTAATTTATAGTTTCGAAAAATATAGCAAAATATAATAAATATATTTAATAATATGATAAATATGATTATAAAAATATAATAAATATATTTTTATAATCAATTATAAAAATTAAAAATATAATACTATTATAGTGATCTTTTAAAAATTGTCCTTGATATTGAATATTCAATGACAAAAATTAAAATCGAATTACATTCACAATAAATCCAGAAACAGAAAACACGAAATTATGAATTTAGCAGTAAGAATTAAACCATGCTGGAAGAGAATAAGAAAAGCTCCATATCATGATGTAAGTGGAATCTAGTGTAGATAAATAAGTTTTTTATATTCGCTGTATCAATAATGCCGAAAAGAGTACGCTTAACTGTAGGATAAATAGATGGAGGAAATTAGATCGATTAAATATATTGAAAGCAATAATGGATCTTAGGCTTAAACAAGTTATTACCTAAATAAATACATCAAATGGATAAAATTAAGTGAGTTTTGTAGTTTTTTCATCGCATGGCATTTTACACCAACCAAAGTAATTAGGATTGACTTTTAATTTCTTATTAATCGCCCGTTACTCAAAACTTATCAAAATATAGAAAATCTGTTTTAGAAATCAGATCAGATAACTGAGTCTACGGATTCTATATTATATATAAATACGAAATAAAGATAAATAATTATAAATAATAAATAATTACATAAGATTTTATATAATTCATACTTATATTGAGTTGAAATAAAAAATTGAAATTTAAAATAAAAGTCAATTTATATGAATTGACTAATAATAAATAAATGATGTATCAGAATAAGGATTAGAGGTCATCAAAAATAAATGCCATGTAATCAGGTTCAACATAGCAGCGGGGCTAAATACGTGTTAAGGACGTATTTAAAAGAAATATTTATTTTAACGTGGCAAATGCGGGCCAGCACACTCTTACATGACCACAACAAAATAAAAATGTAAATCATGTGTCGAGAATGTGTGAACGAAGGAGGTGTTTGAATGTGGTAAAAGAGGGAGCGTGGCGGACGTCGAGAGGGAGTTGATTCCAGGCGAGTGAGGCGGCGACGAAGAAGGGTCGGAGACCGTAGTTGTTGGATTAATTAGGAACGTGGAGTAAGATGGTATGACGGGAACGCAGCGATAGCGAGGTGGGGCGAGTTTCGTCTAAGAAAGGAAGGTTGATGAACGATGGGGAACCGATAGCTATGAGACGAAAAGTTATGAGCAGAAGGCGGAGTTTGATGCGGATGTGGATGTTGGACCAGGAGAGTTGGGCAATATATGTGGTTGTGTGGTCGAAGCGACGGAGACGAAAGAGCACTCGAACGGCGGAGTTGATTATTCGTTTTAGGGGTAGCATGATGAATTTTGGAGAATTGCCGAAAAGTCTAAGGCAGTAATCGATTTTAGGGAAAAGAAGCGATTAAAGAAGAGACATACAAGAACGGAAGTCGATAAGGGTGCGGATACGACGGATGTCACGGAGAATTAAGTTAGACGAGCTGACCTTGTCACGGACGAAGGGTTTAATGGAAGGTGATCATAGAAATGTAAGCCTAAAAAAGTGAGATTGTGGACTATAGGTATGATCGATGAGGCAAAAGATACAGTGGGAGGATATATGTTTGGTTTACGGGGGAGGATCCACATTATTACATAAGGTTATGGACCTTATTACACTACCCAACATAGCAGCAGGGCCAATACATACTAATAACGTATTTCCTTCTATAAAATTTAATATAAAATTTTCTTTCTATAAAATTCTATTCTAATACAAAGCATATTATTTGTATTAGAACTGCTATGCTATCAGGTTTCGGCCCCTAACTCCTCTACCCAACATAGCAGCGGGGCCAAATACATGCCAATGATGTATCTCCTCTGATAAAACTATCTAGTATCTTATTCAAATATAAAGCATATTATTTTTTATCCGTCTTACGAGTATAAATTTATTCTTTATATTATTGTGTTGATTTATATATTTTACCATTTTCTGCTTGATCTTATTTTTATAGTAACCTAGTTTAAAATATGTATCTATTAAATTATTTAAATGATTTTGAAGAAAGCTAATATCATTACATATTGTTGCAATTCTTAAAATTTCATTATTTAATGTATTATATTTTATATTATATGGTATGCATGAATGTTCATGGTTAATTTTGATTTTTTTATTGCCCAGTGTATTTCAGCCTATTATATCGGAAAGAATACATCGTAATCTTGAAATTTTAGAAGGCTTTCTACATCTTTCTAAAATAATACTGCAGTTCGAAACATTATGCAATGAATGTTGGTTTATTTTTGTAATGGGACCCGAAGATTATGGACTTCATTTAATTTTTATCAAGTTAATTTTTTAAATAAAACTAAATTTATATGAAATAACTAATAAATAACATACAATGTATCAGAATAAGGATTAAAGTTCATAAAAAAGAACTGCTACGTTATCAGGTGCTGCATTTATTCCTCGATCTGGCATAAATTGGGAGAAATGCTATTTCCTCTTATAAAATTTTGTTAAAAACTTGATTTCTTAATGCTTTTGTCAAATAAAACTTTGGATAAACTGAAAACATGACTCGCTTATTAAGCCTATATTTAGTATTCTATTTAAAACTAAGATATGTTGTACCCTACGAGATGTCTCTCCTTCGTTGAAATATCGATGGCAGTTTGCAAAGCAGAAGCTGTGATCAAACAAGTTGAAACTAAAAACGATAAAATTAAAACGATTTATGAAAAGCACAAATGTTAAAATTAAACTGCTATAAACTATAGGTTACATAAATAAAATCTAGATTACAGACGATTAACAATTCACATTTTACTCCATTTTAGTATTAACATCAAATTCCTCGAAATCAGAACAATTAGTATGAATCAGGTCAGCAAACTGAGTCTATGTATTTTATATTTAAAAAATTTAATAATTAAATAACAATTATAAATAATATATAATTGTTATATATTAATTTTATATTATTAATACCAAGTTAAAATTTCAAATTGAAATTTAAAATAAAAGTCAATTTTTATGAATTGAATAATAAATAGCATACTATGTATCATAATAAGGATTAGATTTCGTCAAGAGGAACTGCTATGTTTCAGGTTTTGGGCCCTATTTAGGGCCCAAAACATAGCAGATGGACTAAATACATGCTAATGACGTATTTCCTCTAATAAAATTTGATTGCTTTATTCTAATGTAAAGTATATTATTTATTATCAATCCATAAAAATTTGCCACTTAAGAGTTTAAATTTATTCTTTATATTATTGTGTTGATTTATATATTTTACTATTTTCTGCTTGATGTTATTTTTATAGTAACCTAGTTTAAAATATGTATCTATTAAATTATTTAAATGATTTTGAAGAAGGCCAATATCGTTACATATTAGAACCAAATAATATAATATATTATAATTGCAATAATTATAATTATGATAATTACATATTACATATTACATTACATATTTTGTAGATTTCATAATTTTACACATTACATATTTATATATTTCACTATTTTCTATTTGATTGAATGAATCTATCTAATAATAAAACATCATTCTAACATTCATCATTCTTAATGATAATTATTCATTAAGATAACAACGTAAATTTATATTTTAATTTTTAATTTAATATTATATTTATTAAATATAAAAATATATATAAATATAAATATTATTTTTATTTATAAATATAAATAATATATCATTTTTATTAAATAATATTTATTAAATAATATTTATATTATTAGATGAAGCTTGCATGCGCATGCAAGCATCATCTGCTTGCATGCGCGCGGCACGGTCGACCCGTGGAAGGGCGACTTTTTCAACTTAAAAAAACTGACTAACTTAATCAGTTTTTCATATAATATTTACCATGATATTATACATGACGGCCCATTTGTGGGTAACGATTTTTGTACATTCTTCAATAAATAAGTCTCATTTAAAAATAATAATAATATTTATTAAATAATATTTATCAAACGGAGATTTAAAAGTAAAACATAAAACATTTAAAAGGCATAAAACAATTAATTTTAACCATATTTATCAATAATTATTCATCAGACAATTCATCTAATGTTTATATTTTAATGAATAAGTATTTGTTAACTATTTGGTAAAATTAAGCGTTTTATGATTTTTAAATGCTTTATGTTTTAATTTTAAATGACAAAAATATTTTTGCAACAAAAATATTTCCGAAAATTTCTTTTTCAATTTTCATATAACGTTAAAAAAGTCTTGGTTATTATAAATTCTTACAATCTAATATACATACAATATAACTATCTACAATATACAAATCACTGGTAAAAGCATCGGCATACCTGCACGAACAACAACATTCTTCTTGAACACAATCAGTTATATGCAACACAGCTGCCATATTGCAACAATTTTACGATCTGGAATATTAACAATCTTCGGGATCTCAAGATACTTTGTAGAGATTACTACAGCTTAACCAGATTTAACAGCTTAAACATACAATTAAAATTTGTTTAATCCTTACAATTATGCACACAATCGAATACATATGATCTCAAAAGTGTCAGCCAGTCAACAGAAGAAAAGTGGCATCTGCCCCGTTTGTCTTCGGCAACTCAGTTTGACCTTAAGAGTCTTCGTCTACAGTCACGGACCACCATGGCAGTCATTGTTCTGGATCGGGGTGTGTCCCCTCATTGATTATAGCGCAACTTCCAGGGTGAACACCGATCCCATTGGCGCTGATGACACAGACAACTCTACAACCGCTAGTCAAGCTGACAACAACGAATATAGGCAGGCTCAGACGCTACTCGACGTTGTGGTTAAGGCACATTCAGGTCGAGTCCTTAGATACATAACTAAGGCATCTCGTATGCTTGCTACAGGCAAGGTGTATGCAATACCCGACCGAATTGTCCCCAACCCAGACAACATGGATGCCTGACAGCAGCTGCTACTTTTCGCTTACAGCTGCCTTGGAGTTTCAGAGCGGGGCGGCAAACGGCAACGACCGAGTCTGGCAACTAAAGTGAACAAAAGCTCTGACAGAATACTTATCAAGTGGTCGCCAGCCACAGCCAGCCGCACAAACGACGACTCAGAACAGGAAAAGGAAGAGGAAAAAAAACAACGACGGACGACCTTCAAAACCTGGCTGCGCGGGTGTCATCGAAGATCGAAGAGGGTGACGTGCGCGGTGCAGTTAGGCTGGCGACCAGCGACGACTCTCTGGCTCTCTTCAACGATGAGACGATAGCAGCTCTGCGCCTACTGCACCCGCAGAGAGCAACGTCGACTGACAGTTCATTGCAGTCGACTGAACCGGACATACAGACGATTGGCAACGCGCACAACTCGCATCCTACACTTACGCTAACTTATAGAGATATTGCTGCTGCGATCAAGGCATTCCCAGCAGGTTCAGCAGGAGGACTTGACGGTCTTCGTCCTCAACATCTTAAAGATATGACGAGTCCGCTCACATGCGCCGCTGGACAGCAGCTGATAGCTTCACTAACGGACTTCAGCAACATGTGCCTGGCTGGTAAAGTCCCGGCAACTGTGAGGCCAATCTTGTACGGTGCATCGTTATGTGTACTAGCAAAGAAGGGAGGAGGTGTCAGACCTATAGCAATGGGCTTCACACTCCGCCGTCTTGTATCGAAGGCCACCTGTCGCGCTGTGAGGGACAAGGTAGTCGCGAAATTGGCACCATCTCAACTTGGCTTCGGGTTTTAACACGGAGCAGAGGCAGTTGCACACGCAGCTCGCTGTCATCTAGCGAGCATTGGCAGTGGACAGGCTATGTTGAAAATCAACTTCGCAAATGCTTTCAACACTCTAAGCCGCGATGCGATGTTGACAGTAATAGGCGGAGAGTTACCAAAGCTGTATCCATACCTGTCCAGCTGCTAATCCAGCAAATCGTTCCTACGTTTCGGCCAATACACGTTGATATCAAACGAGGGACCACAGCAAGGCGATCCTTTCGGTCCGATGCTCTTCTGCCTGACTGCCTTGACACTGACAAAGCGCATCAAGTCCGAGTGCAATATCTGGTACATGGATGATGCCACGTTAGGTAGTGATGTGAACACGTTGCTCTCAGACTGGAGTATGTTGACGGCGCGGGGAAAGGAGCTGAGACTCGTCATCAATGTTGGCAAGTGTGAGCTCATTACTGACGACAACGATGTTGTGAGAAGTTTCAAGGCAGTCGCTCCAGACGTCAAACACGTCGACCCAGCATCAGCAATGTTACTTGGAGCACCAATCGGATGTGAGAAGAGCGTGGACAAGACATTGGAAATAAAACTGCATGAATTACAACGCATGTCTAGCCGTCTATCGCTTCTATACGCTCACGATGCGCTGTTTCTGCTAAAAAACTGCTTCGCGATACCGAAGACGATGTTCACTCTACGCAGCGCGCAATGCAACAGGAAGCAGCTGTTGTTTGAATACGACAACGTAATTCGGTCGTCGTTACAGTCCGTTTTCAATTTTGCGCTGTCCGATGGGGCATGAAACCAGGCATCACTACCAGTTGCTAACGGCGGACTGGGAATCAGAAGAGCGACGGATATTGCTCTACCGGCCTTCCTATCATCGGTCGCCGGGTCGCAAACACTCATAACTCAGATCCTGCCAGGGCGACTAAATGACTACTGCGGTATCAGCGAACCGACATACACTACTGCAGTGACCGAATGGCAGTCTCGAGCAAGTTTCATGCCAGTCCAACCGTCCTTCGCTACAGAACAGTAATTCTGGGATACTTCGTTGTTTACTGTCCAGGGAGCGAAGGTGTTGTCAGCTGCACCTGACCATACGAGCAAAGCGCGTCTAATTGCGGCTACTGCACCTCATTTCGGGGCCTTCCTTCACACACGTCCCTGTTCGTCGCTCGGCACAAGACTTGATGACTCGTCACTACGCATCGCCATTTCCCTGCGCCTCGGTGCCCCAGTCTGTCTGCCACATGTATGTGTATGCGGAGCGGATGTAGACACCAGCGGACGACATGGGCTCAGCTGCCCAAGTCCATCGGCAGACTATCACGCCACAGCGCAGTCAACGATCTCATCAAGCGTGCACTGATGTCGGCAGAGATCCCATCGCGTCTGGAGCCGAAGTTACTGGCGCAACATGATGACAGGCGGCCGAATGGATTGTTTATTATAATAAAATAATAAATGATATAAAATATTATTAGTTACTAAAGAAAATTGCAAGCGTTGGTTGCACTGGCTAGCTTTTGCCGAAACAATTATCTCTCTATCAATACAAAAATTCAAAAGTTGTCAAGTTCCGTTGAGGTGCTCTCTCTTTATTAATTCTGCAAGCAATATTGCTAGGTGTGCTTGTGTCATAACGTTGGCCGTTTACGGCTGTCCTAAATCGTAAATGTTCTAAGGTCGCCACCTCTGCTGCATCAATTCAAAATCTCAAGAATCTTTCATTCGTTGAAGCTATCAGATATTTACGCACCTTTCTCTCTCCTAAGGTGCCATATGCATTAACAGTTCTTTAAGCCGGATTTGACGCGGAATAATTTTGCCCAACTTGATCGCTGCCAATCGCCATAAAACACGTTGTGGTATATCACAAAGCTGCTATTTGACAGCAGTCGCGTGATTATAAACGAAGTACTCCTGTGTGCGAATCAATTAATATTTCAAGAGAAGTTTGAACGACTATATTTAAGGAATTTCGGCCCACCAGCCTATACCCATTCTATCCAGAAGACTGGGTAATATATCAAAAAAGCGTACATTTGGCGCTTTGCTGTTCAAAGATATCATGACAAATTTTCTCAATTCAAATACCAATTCATATAAGTAGAGATGCGTGTATTTGTATTTTATGTGGGGATCGTTACGACGCCTTATCGCATGTCTTCAACTGTTCCGTTATGTCACAAAGGTTGCTTGCAGATGTCGATAACTTAAGGGTAACCCTAACGCCTTCACTGATCTAGGCTGACTTCCGAAGGTGAGAATCCGCTGATACATAGATCATTATCATTTTTATTTTCTTTTCTTTTTCTTCTTCTCTGTAAAAAATGTTGTCAATGATTTTGCCCAGCCGAAAGGCAGAGAGAGAAAATAATACCCTTCATTAATATTATATTATTAAATCGTTATATGATATATTTAAAATATTAAAGATTATTTAAATTAATAAATTCCTATTAAATTAAGGATTTCTATTTCAGTAAAGGGTTTTTATTTTGGCATATAAGCATTTTCATTTAATTTATGAATCAAAAGTAATTTAATTCGTCAAACGGAATGAACTTATTTAATATATCATACACGATTAATTAAATTTAAAGATTTGATTAATAATAAAATTTAATGTGTGTTCCTTTTAAAATACCTTTTTATTAAATCTAAATTCTTAACATATTTTTAAGATAAAACATTTTGATATTTTATGTTTTTATGGTTTGATGTAGTATGTTTTTATTTCAATGTTATATATTTTATTTTATTTTATCATTTTGATGCTGCTAAGGAATAAACGTAATATCGAAGTGAGCGCAGTTTTGTTATCATGTTGAACCACAGTGTTTAAAACATTACAGGTCACATGCTATGAAACATTACAGATGCACCCAGTTTATTTTTAACTTAATTAATTTATGAATCAAAAGTAATTCGTCAAACAGAATAAACTAATTTAATATATCATACACGATTAATTAAATTTAAAGATTTGATTAAAAATAAAATTTGTGCTCCTTTTAAATTTATGTGCTCATATTGTTTTGTTGATATATTTATTATTATGTTTTTGCTGATATATTAGCTAATTACTTTCTAAATATGTCATAAATGGCTTTTCAAAATATAAAAATTAATATATTTTTGTATTATTAGTTATTATAATAAAAATATAAAACTTCAATTATTATGTGAATTATTTTTAAATATTAAGTAAATATTAAGTAAATATTAATTATGTTTTTGCTGATATATTAGCTAATTACTTTCTAAATATGTCATAAATGGCTTTTCAAAATTTAAAAATTAATATTATATTTATATTAATATTATATTAATATTATATTTTTAATAATTTCGTTAAATATTAATTTAAAAATTATTAAGGAAAATATATCCTTTGACAAAACCACAAATGATTTTAAACCTTTTTATATAATTAAAATTAATAATTAAAATTAGCATAAACTAAAAATGATTAGAAATGATTTAAAATGATTAGCATTAAAATTAACATAAATAATAATTAGATAATAAATAATTATCAATAATTGTTATAAGATTTTATATAATTTATAAGATTTTATATCAAGATAATAATATAAATAATAAAGTTAAAATAATAAGTTAAAATTTAAAATTAAAATTTTAATTATTAAAAATAAAAGTCAATTTTATGAGAAAATTAGAGGTTTAATTAGTTTTATACAATTTTTCGAAATTAATTTAATTAAATTAAATTAATTTAATTTAATTTAAAAAAATTAAATTAATTTTTTTTTAATTTAAAAAAATTTAAATTACATAGCAGCGAGGCCAAATACATGCTAATGATGTATTTCCTCTGATAAAACTATCTAGTATCTTATTCTAATACAAAGTATATTATTTATTATCCATCCATAAAGACAAATGATTTTAAACCTTTTTATATAATTAAAATTAATATGAATGATATTTTTAATATGAGTGTTAATATTTCAGAATGATAAATTTATCGCTTCAATTATTGAGATTGTTTTTGGTTGAAACAAAAACAATATTTTCCCTTAAGAAACTGTTTTTGTTTTTGGAATTATACTGAATTATTTAGTAAAGCATTTATTAAATAATTTATTTACTGAATTATTTAGTCAGCTTACGTTCTTGTCTTAGTAAAATATCGATTGTTTGTTTGATAATGACTGACATCTGATCTTCTGGATAAGTCTTCAAAAATTTCTCAAATGTTTCAATTGCGCTACTAAACATTATTAAACATATCAAACTTTAAACTGACGAAACTATGTTTACATTTTTATTATCTTCCGAAATATGGATTAAATAAATATTGATTATGTCCAAAAATAAGAAATAAAATTTTATTTGATTTTAATTTGATTTTTTAAATAAAAGGCAGACGAGTCGAGTGATCGTCAGCCAACATAAAAAGGACCGAAACGTGAAACGTAGGTATTGGATTAGTAGCTGATGAGATCCACCAATACTGAAATACAGCATACTGCTGTTGGCTTCTAGATAGGATTAATGCAACATGATCAAAATTGCAATTACAACAATGACTACACAGTTATATTAACTTGAAAAATTGAATTATTTTATTACTTTTAAATAATTTGTGAAAACCCATGTAGTATAACTATGAATTTAACTGGAAACTAAACATCAGTAAAATATAGCATGCAATGTAATTGAATTTGAATGTCTTGGCAGATTTCAAAGTAAAATAAATAAAATAATAACTTACTAATCCACTGTGAGCCCATTTAGCTTAAAAGCTTTATTCAAAATACCGGTTATAGACATCTATAACAAATTTATATACATGAAAATGGATGACATGATTTCTATTTATTTTTCTTTTTCTTTTTTAAAATAACAATTTTAAACGCTAATAGTTATATTACCGTTTATATTAGTTATATTAGCGTTTATATAACTTTTTAAAAGTCAGTACTTCATTAATTAATCTCCTCGTTTAATTAATAATAAATTGTCACATGTATCGTGATTTTCAAAAGATACTCTCATCAATAAATTAGATAATAATCATCAATAATACAAAAGAAACATATTTGACATGTAGTACTTGAAATGCCTCAAGTAGAGGAAAAATATAAAACAACTTGATAACACTAAAGTTCTATTTGAATATTACAAAATTCAAATGCATATTGAATATTCATAAATCACTAAATTCATTCTTATAAAATTGTCTTGGTGATTATATAATACTTACAAAGAAAAGTTATAAGATAACTTATTTATCTTATAAGATAAATACAATCAATTCAATCAGTTGCAGCTTAAGAGCTTAAACACACAAGGACGTTAATCAAGGACGTAAGGAAACAGCTACGACCCACAATAACTATGAGCAACTGCAAGTACAGTGCTCGACACACGACTGCAGCGTCTAGACAACAATCGCATGCGACAAGAATAAGGCTAAAGAAGACTTCCTATGTGGTTTTGTGCAAATAAATTAATCCGCAACCTCTCACATACGCACATACCATCGTTTATGGGAGGACGTAAGAAAACAACTAAGACCGACACCAACTATGAGCAACTGCAAGTACAGTGCTCGACACACGACTGCAGCGTCTAGACAACAATCACCTGCGACAAGAATAAGGCTAAAGAAGACTTCGTATGTGGTTTTGTGCAAATAAATTAATCCGCAACCTTTTCAATAAGCACATATCAACATCCAACACGTCAACTAAAACTACCCCCGTCGTTTCTAATGTCCTTTCTCCACCCACCGACCCTGCTACCACATACACTTCCCATACTATGTCATCTTCACTACCCAACACCCCACGTCCCGTCCCTCTGTCTCGTTTCTCAATATCTTGCATCCATCAATCAAAATCACCTCCACCAACCTCCACTATCCTTCCACTCATAACCTTTCCTCACATCGCTTGCTACCATCTATATTATCTTAATCCTCTATGTATTTCACCGCCAAACCAACTCCATCCAAATTCTTAACTGCCAGCTCTCCTATCGTGATGTCACACACTCACGTCACTCGTCATCCTTTACGAAAACGCTTTCCTTCTCGCAAACGTTGCGTCATCGTCACTGATATCACTCCTTCCACCTCCTTGTCTCCACAAGCACGTCTCGACCACGATGGTTCCGCATTCAGATTCATCCCTCGTCTCTTGTTCCTGCGGATGAACCATCATTTTTCAACAACATCTCTCCTGTCGCATTCATCCGCCTAAATAAATCTCCTCAATATAATACTTCTCAGAACCCTCTCCTAAAAATTGTTTTCAAGCATCGCTCTCACGCGTTCTCTGTCTTCCCACAACGATTTAAACTCGTGTCTTCTTCAAACACTCGCATTTTTCCCGATCGCACCCCTTCCGAGATCGCCCAACTCTCTACTGCAGGCATCGAAAAACGCCGTCGAGAGGAAAACGACGAAACATCTCTCTCCACCGAAACATCAACGGAAATTTTCAAGTTGTCCACACCCGCCCCAAAATTCGATAGCGCTCCATCTCCCCTATGTGTCTTCTCCACTATCCCCTTTCACCACCACACACGGTTTCCGCCTATCATCAACCTGTTAACTAAGCGATCCATCGATCTCTTCTGTCTAAACGAATTCTGGCAATCCGAGTCCGACGGCATCTTAATTCGCCGTTTGCTCTCTGCCGGATTCTCACTAGTCGAATTCGCACGCCCCCACAGCTCATCAAATTCTAAATTCTCTAATTATGGCGGCATTGTCGCATTCGCTCGTCACCCCGCGTCTCTTCGCAAAATAAATCCCCCTTTTAGTCCTTGCTCGTTTGAATTGCTCAATTGTCGTTCTTCTTGCCCTATCACGCTAGATCTCGCCATTGTATACCGTACTTGTTCATCAGCTCCTACCTCCTTATTTTTTACCAAACTCGCTGACCTTCTGTCCCACTGTTCTTTGTCCTACATCCCTTCACTCATTCTTGGCGACTTCAACATCCGCCTCTAACGCCACTCTTCAACCGACTCCATCCGGTTCATCAACATTTTATCCAACTACAATTTCAAACTCATCTGCACTGCCCCCTCCACACATATCCTTGGCGGTCACTCGACATCATAGCTGTCCCCGATCGTTTTGCTGCCTACACTTCACTGCATATCTCCGATCATAGTCTATTCGATCACTTTATCATCACCCTTGATCTCACTTCCAACCACTCCCCGCCTCACACACCTACTATCTTACGTCGCTTTTGGAAAAATCTTGACATCCCCCTTCTCCGCTTTGCCTTACTCAAATTGTCTTTATCTTCTGCCACAATAACACGTGTCCTCTCCTCACGATCTTGCCTTTCTTTTCGACTCTGAACTCACATTCACTCTCGATCTTCTCTTGCCCTTCAAGCCTCACCCTCACCGTCGCTTGCACGGTGTCCCATGGTTTGACATCCAATTCCTACTCTCAAAGCGTCAAATCTTTCATGCTTTTCAAGTCTATCACGGCTCTCTCAGACGTAATATCAGCTCGGTCAATCCGTCTCTCCGTGATTCCTATCTTGCTCTTCGCTGGTCTTATCTTCACCCTTACTCGTACCAAACGCAACTTTTTCTGGCAGTATAAAATCAAAACTTCATTCAACTCTAAGTCTCTCTGGCATACTTTTAAGTCAGTCCTTTCTGGCTCCTCTTCGTTTTGCAACAGCAATCCCCATTATTATTCGTTATTTCTGCAGTCCAAAGTATTCACGTTGCTCTCTCACAACCCCGTCTCCACTCCATCTCACTGTTACTTGCATCGCCTCATCCTCCCGAAACTCTTTCATTTTCTCCTTGTCTCATTTGCCGAAGTATCATCTATTCCCATGTCCATGCCCAACAAAACCTCAACTGATGATCCCCTGCCTACCCCATACTTAAATCCATATGCTCATCGATATCCACTTTCCTCAATATCTTGTTTAACTCGGCCATCGGCAATCGTATCTTCCTTTCACACTGAAAGTCCACCATCGTTCGTCTTCTCTTTAAGAAACAATCGCTCGACCCCTAACGTACTTCTAGCTATCGCCCCATTTCACTTTTCCCTACTCTTTCAAAGCTATTTGAGCATATTATCTTAATACAGATCAACGTTTATCTCTCTTCATCTAATCTGACCTCCTTTCCAATCATATTTCCGCTCTAATCACTCTACAAAAATCGCCTGCATGAAAATTTAGAACCACCCGACTCATTTCTCGTGACAAGGCTCTATATAGTGTTCTCATCTCTACCGATCTCTCCTCCGCCTTCGACATCGTCGACAACTCCATTGTCTTTTCTAGCCTTTGTTATGATTACGGATTTCCTTCCTCCTCCGGAGCATGGTTTGCCTCGTATATATCCGACCGTTCTTTTCGCGTATGTTCAAACTCAATATACTCCCCTCCCATCCCTATTTTCTGCTGAGTCCTAAAAGGTTCAGTAATAGGTCCCTGATTTTCTCTCTTCTACTTGGCGATCTATCTCTGTTTATCAAACCTTACTCCTTTAAAGTCATGCAACACGCCGATGACATCCTCATATATGCTCATGCACTCGACAATCGCATACACGATATCGTAATTTCTGCTTCCAACTGTCTTTCTTTTATCTACAAGCTTCTCACCCATCTTCGTCTCGTTCTAAACACAGTCAAGTTCAAAATACTGTGGATCCTCCTACGTCAACCTAAAATGTCTCCTCTCCTGTGTCTTTGTCTTATCAATCATCCCCATAGTCCACAATCTCACTTTCTTAGGATCCATTTCGATGATCACCTTTCCATTAAACCCTTTGTCCGTGACAAGGTCCGCTCGTCTAACTTAATTATCCGTGACATCCGACGTATTCGCCCCCTTATCGACTACCTTCTCTGTATGCCTATTCTTTCATCGTTTCTTTCCCTAAAATCGATTAATGCCTCAGTCTTTTCGCCAATTCTCCAAAATCCATCATCCTACCCTACAACGCATCGTCAACTCCTCCGTTCGAGTGCTCCTACGTCTCCGTCGCTTTGACCACACATCCACATATCTTGCCCAAATATCGTGGCCCACCATCCACATCCGTATACAACTCATTTTCTTCTCGTAACTTTTCGTATCATCGCTGTCGGATTCCCTTCGTTCATCAACCTCCCTTTCTTAGATGGCACTCGTCCCACCTCTCCATCGATGCGTTCCCTTAATTCCCTCTTACTCCACGTTCCCAATTACTCTAACAACTACGGTCTCCGATCCTTCCTCGTCGCCGCCTGCTCGCCTGGAATCACCTTTCTCTCGACGTCTGTTGCGCTCCCTCCTTTATTACATTCAAATACCGCCTCGGTACCCACCTTCTCAACACATGATTTAGATTTTTGCTTTTTGTTGTTGTGGCCATGTAAGCGTGCGCCGGCACGCATTTGCCACGTAAAAATAAACCTTTTTTATATTTTCAATATAAGCGATATATTCATTAAAATTAACAATTAAAATATTCGTTTAAATATTTTAAGTATCTCTATTTAAAATATTCATTTCTTCTTTAAATGTTTGTAAATTATAGGAAAGAAAAAAATAAGTGAAAATTTTTATTCAAAAAGTTACATTTTGTTAAATGGTCATTATAACAAAATATAAGTAGCCTTTTAGAATAAAACATTTTTACTCCATTTTAGCAATAAACATTCTATAAAAATGTTTTTAAAATTTAGGAATTCATGTAAATTCCTAAATACATATCAATATATTCAAAAGCTTTTACTTTACTTATTTTTAATTCATTAAATAATGACAGCCGATTTGCAGCATTTGCAATATTATTCAACTTACTTTTGACAATTTTATAGCATCTTATTAGTACACCTGACCTTATCCGTTTCTTTCTTCTTTACAGTTTAATAAATTAATAGGCAATAGGGACAAATAAATGAGTTAATAAATAATAGATTTATTCTATTTCGATAGTTCTTAATTTTATCTGCAAAAACTTTATTAATTAAATAAATGAAATGATTAAATAATTTAAAATTAATTTTTTAAATTAATTTTCTGAATTGATAACAAGAGCTATAAGAATGTTGTAAATTTTTGTAATAGAACGAGTTTCACTTCTTTGTTAGTTTCTATCAATTTATAAAATTTTAAAGGATTTTTGAACAAAATGTAATTTTGCTTAATTAGTTGGTTTAAAGTTATTAGTTATTTGTTTAAAATAACAATCACATAAAAGCAAATGCTCAATTAACCGATATCAATCTTTATAAGGTCTAACAATCGACTAATATTATTGTCTAATTTTCCATGTTCGAAAAAATATGTCCAGAGATCAAGTTCTTTCCTGTGAACCTGTTCGTCAATTTTACGTAATTCGCTTAACATCGAATCAACACTGGTGCTTAGTTTATTTAATTGATCTATTAACGAATGTGTTTTCGATTGAATTCTGACACTCCGCTTTCCATATAGATTATCATCTGCGTAATCGGCACTTGACCAATACAGATTTTGATCGTGCTTACAACGAGCATATATAATTGGATCCTTGTCCTTAAAATATCTGCAAATATCAGGTGAAGGCCAGTCTTCGAGAGGGTTTTTTGGAACTATTATTGTGGGGGCTTTAGTTATAATATCATGTGGTGATACGGTAGCACAATTAAATGTAATTGCTACAATCAACAGATCAATTGTTTTGCTCATCTTTCTTCAAATCACCCAATGCTATAAAAAAATGTCAAAATGATGTGTTGCTTAGAGACGGAATTAAATAAAAAACATTAACGTATCCTTATATATTTAATTGAACCGCTGTAATATAAACTACTTTACTATATATATTTGTAAATAAAAGTTTTTAATCTTTTACAATACAATTTTATTCATAAATTGTTTTATATTGAATCTCTTTTCAAACCTGAAAATCTTAAACTCACTGCTGAATGTAAGAACGCTGAAAGATAATTGCATAATTTACGTTATCGATTCGGAAATTTTTAAACTAGTGAAGCTTGTTATTTATTAGTCAATTCATAAAAATTTATTTTTATTTAAATACAATTTTATTGATTATTAATCAACTATCAAATTAATTATTAATCAACTATTAATCAATTTTATTAATTATTAATCAACTACTATCAACTATTTACAGATATTATTACTAACTGTAAATAATTATTTATAATATTTAGACGAAAGCAAATCGTGATTATAATTATTTATTACTTATAATTATTTGTTATTTAATTATAAATTTTTTATTTAGCATTATTTATTATTTCATTATTTATTTACATCTATGGGGGACGCAAAAATGGCTGTAGAACGTATTGATGACTTTTTATTTAGCATTATTTAAAATTTATAAATAGTATAAAATATGTAGACTGAATTAGCTGATTTGATTCTGACCTCGACAAACTAAACGTTTTGAAAATCTTAATTTCAGCCCAACGCTTTGAAAAAATAGACGAATGTAAATAAATAAAGATTTTCTTAATAAAAATGAAACATGTATAATAACGATAGATCATATAAATGCATAGTTAATAGTTAGTTATAAGTGAACTTGCTCCAGACTGTAGTCTTCTATTAAGTAATTGCGGAGCGGTCAGGCCCACTAGCAAACCCAAACGCGACGCATTACGAAAGATCCATTCAGGGTCTGCAACACACCTAAGAGCCCAATCGAAGCGCACGATGAACGGTAGTCTCGACATGAGGCGCTTAACAAATCTTGGTTTTTGCTCTGGGTGACGTCTACTTAAATATAAGACTACCCTTTAAAGCCCATGTGATGCAAAGTCTAACCTAAGCGATCCAACCAAATGAAAGATGCTGGACCCTCTTCATGGCCGATCTAGCTCTCTTTAGGACATTCTTGAATCTATTCAAGTTATATCTAGCAGTCCAGTTTATCGTAACGATAAAACCCCAAGTATCATACTCGATGTGTAAAGACTAGGAGTGGTTGATTCTGCAAAATGGAAGAGAGAGCAGAGGTTGCAAATCTCTTTATCTTTTACTATGTTGCAGGGGCGCCATGAAAGACAATCAACTGCAATTTAGATGAGTTAAGTGAAAGATTTGAATGGGTTAGCTGCCTTTTAATCGTAAAAAGAAACGGAGAAATTGAGGAACCTTGAGGCACACCTATAATAGGGTAGAACTGACGTGCATCGAGGTCATCCTCGTAAAAAATCGCTTGGTATACAACACTATCTTCACCCTGTTAACAATTCTCACAGGAAACCCAAGAATCTGAGAGAAAAGATAACTACTGGAATGGAGATACGATAAAATGGAGCAGAAAAGTCAATTTCTTTAGCTAAAACAACCCATGGGCACGTGTTCATGACAGCTAAATCAGACTGACCCATGTAGGGATCTTCAGATAGATTATATATTAGAGATTATAATAGATAATACTAGATATTAGATATTATAATATTATAATCTTAGATATTCAGTCTAAAATTGTCACAAATATCTCCTATATCCATGTAGATAATCGATCGTCGTCTTTGTTAAAACGTATATTTCTTTCTAAGCTTTTCCGCATTAATTTCTCTTCTGATAAATTCTTTAACGTTTTCCTTTCTTTCTCCAACAACTACTCTCCCCCACATACGTACTTAAATATATTCACTCCTTATATCTTTATTCCTCTCCACCTTGTTTAACACCTTCATTTACAGCGAAGTTCTGATTTTGATTAAATTTCTGATCCTGATTGGGTTATTATTACAATAACATATTAGGACTTTTACGCCACGTATGGAATACCTAGTCAGCATGAGAAAAGTATTTTATCATTTAATGATGGTGATGGGGAACATTATCTTGGCTCAGAACAGGCAATATGCGAGCAATCAGCAGAACAAGTTTATGTGACTCTAAAAGTTGACTGTGACTCAACCGACTGTGATGTCCGGACACTTGTGAAAGTTTCCTCAATTGTTGCAAACTACCATTAAAAGTACTTTCTTTCTCTGCGGTTCTTACGCAGCATGTAAATTAGTATTATTATCCAGCGAAATCTCAACTGCTCAATCGGATAATGTGTCGATATCAGAAATCGTATTTGAGTCGATAATTAGTTCGTCAATGCGGAACTATTAATCTCGTAGAATCTAGTATTCAGCTATTTATACCAACATTAAAGTATCAGAATCTGGACTACAGTGTAGTTCAATCATTGTTATCGCATTTAATAGCTGGTGATACTCTACATTATAAAGCATAATTCGTAGTGACAAAAAAGAACGACTTTTTACCACATCACTACGATTCTAATTATGTATTATTTGCTTATCCACCTGCGAATCTTCCAGCTAATATTGCAGATTATCCTCCATATATTTTTAAAGCTTCCAGTATTCTCATTATCGTTTGTACATCGCCTTCACGGCCATTTATTGAACTGGTTACTCCTCGTACAATTTTGCTTCTACATATTCGTCACCTGTGATAAAGCCTTCTTATCAGTGTTAAGTATTTACAATTCTCCTTACCAATATAATGAAGTTATACGGTGTGTTCAACACGTGTTCAGTTCAAGCCAACATTTTCTACCACCCTGCGGACCTATTCTCAAGGAATTATCTAGGTTTTCTTGAAGATATTTATTTTGCGATACTTCTGATAATACCGTCAAATTATGTTCGGGACCTTGTTCGGGATCCCAAATGATTACGCTCAGACAGAGAAAGCGTTATTACATCACGTGAATAGAAAACGTCTACTATATCGCCTTGTATAGCTTCCAGAAACGTGTCAAGGTAATGGGTGATGCTAGCGGTTCAATGGGACTATATGATTCGAAATTCCGAGTGTCAGTGTTGGACGGAAAAATCCGAATCTTTACTGTCAATCGTTCTTAAATCGATCCGATGTTTGTTGAGTACTAACAAGAACGCGGCAAGTATTACACATATCTAAAAAATGAGCGATAATAAATAAAGTAAGAAAGGAACATGCACAACGCAAGCATTTGTACAAGAAATACTATACAAACCGAGTTGTATCCTATTCTTAGATAGTGAGTCTATAAAGCTTATATCATCAATTGTAGCTATCTTATCACGAGTAGACAGCTGTATAACGGTACTTGGTACTGTCATCGTTGATCTTTCGTGTATGGCTTAAATAATTGGTAATGTAATTCAAGCGGAATAGTCTCACTCTCTCTCTTGAGAAAATTCATTAACAAGTTAGCAATCTTTTATGAATTTTATAAAATTCATAAAATAAACAAATCAAATCAGCTAACTGAGTTTACTTATTTCATATAATTATAAAATAAACAAAACATAATAATGCAAAATCAAAATTTAATAATTAAATAATAAAATTAATAATTGTTTTTAGATTTTCTATAATTTAAATCAAGTTAAAAAAAATTTAAAATAAACTTTATTTTTATGAATTGACTAATAAATAACAGACGTTGTATCAGAATAAGGATTAGAGGTACTCAGGAGGAACTGCTATGCTATCAGATTTCGGCCCCTGTTCCTCTACCCAACATAGCAGCGGGGCCAAATACATGCTAATGATGTATTTCCTCTGAAATAACTATCTAGTATCTTATTCTAATGCAAAGTATATTATTTATTATCCATCCATAAAAATTTGCCACTTAAGAGTTTAAATTTATTCTTTATATTATTGTGTTGATTTATACATTTTACTATCTTCTGCTTGATGTTATTTTTGTAGTAACCTCGTTTAAAATATGTATCTATTAAATTATTTAAATGATTTTGAAGAAAGCCAATATCATTACATATTGTTGCAATTCTTAAAATTTCATTATTTAATGTATTATATTTTATATTATATGGTATGCATGAATGCTCATGCAAAAATATGTTTCTTGTAAATTTAAATATGTCATCTTTACGATATAAATTAATAGTAGTTTTAGTTAATGTTAATTTAATGTTCATATCTAGATATACACCTTCTTTATCATTAATATTGGTTTTGTTAAGAATAAGGCTTTCTGGATAAATTTGTTTCTTGCACATTTAAATAAAGATTGTAAATTTAAATAAATATTTGTAAATTTAAATAAATTAAAATATAATACCTTATATTATAAGGTCTCATATAAATTAGACCTGTGGCGGCATCTACCAGTGCTTTTACTAATGATTCTATTTGGTGAAACAGTAGTGATGTTTTAGCACTCCATGAGGTTACTAGAGTTATTCTAGTACGTCTTACACATGACTCGTGTTTCCCCCTCTGTCAGTCCTCCTCCTCATATAGTAGTGGGACAATGACAATGACACACGAGATGTAATGATATAGACATCATTATGATGTCTCCACGAGATTTACTATTTTACAAGAGTTATTAATCTACGTTGCCTTTCCTATTCGAATATCAAAAAGAAACATCGAGCACTGAACAAGAACATCTGCAGCCTCAAACGATAATAATTATAAGCGAATGTTATATCATTATAAGCGAATCAGACGACAGAGCTAAACACATCTCTAGGAGCCATAAATGTTCTTGACGAAGATATATTTTGATCAAATAGAACTTAGAAAATAGCGCCAATATGAACCACTAAGAATTAACAATCATATTTTAATTCTGATCGCTACTTTATGTTGGCTTACAGATAGAATTAAAGTAGCGTGCAGAATAAAAATAGTCATCAAAATTAAAAAAATATATATATTATATTTGTTATATGTTTGTTATATTAATTTGTTATATATTATATTGTATTAACAACATAAGTTTGATAAAGCCTCCTAAGTTTATTTTGATTCTTGTCAGTATCATCATATATTCCAACACATTTTTTACGCATTAACTACTGCGTTACAGTTGAGATTTATGGGCAAAATTAATTATGCAAAATATACAACACGGGAGATCTTAGCATACCTACCTGTTGTATCAACAATGCCAAAGTGTTACTTGATTATCAATAAATTGCATATATACATTAAATGAAATATAATGAGTATTATAAAATTTAATTTATTATTTTATAATATTTTTCTGAATCATCACAAAAGCGCTACTGACACAGAAACTGATAAATGTTGCCGAGTACTCCATCAATTCGGTGCAACGGTGGTCGTCTAGAAGTGGCATGGATCATGCAGTTCGTAGATCGAAGCCAGTTTCAATCGGCAATAAAACTGAATAGATCATTAATTCCACCAGGAATTCTGACCCTTGTTTCATTTCGCGCAGCCGACTTGTCTTCTATATGGCAAATCCAGTTTAGGATACAACAAATGAAGCGAACAGCCAGCAAAAACCTCTGCTGAGTAGATAAGAATGTTGTGCACAGCAAATGTTCTGGCTCGAGAGCAAAAGTCTTAGCCGTTTAAGCAACCTGTCGGAAATGCATTCTTTTACTGTCACACCGCCAACCGAAACGACCAATAAGTACATTATTCTACTTATGAGTGTTGCCAGGCACTCCATCACTTTGGTGCTAACATGTTCATCCAAAAGTGATATGGAGCATTCAGTTCGTTGATCGAAACCAGTTTTAATCGGTAATCAATGAAGTAATCATTGATTACCGATTAATCTAATCAATATATACTAATCAATGAAGTAACAATGAAGAAAACTGGTCGATTCGGTTGCCTGTGTGACAGTAAAATATAATATCTAGATATATAACTTCTTTATCATTAATATTGGTTTTATTAAGAATGAAGCTCCTTGGATAAACACTTGATTTAACAATCAAATGATTGTTAAATGAACCACCTGATCAAATGAACCAATTGATTTAAAATAAAAATTAATTTTTATGAATTGACTAATAAATAACAAACAATTTATTAATAAATAAATTATTAATTAATTAATTATTTATTAAATAAGGATTAGAGGTCATCAAAAGGAACTGTCATAATATCAGGATTTTGCTCATATTTCTCGACCCAACATAGCAGCGGAGCCAAACTTATTTCCTCTGATAAAATTTAAAGAAATTTATCCTATTCTAATACAAAGTATATTATTTATTATTCATCCATTTTCCGATCAAGAGTGTTCATTTATCTTTTATATTATTGTGTTGATTTATATATATTACTATTTTCTGTTTGATGTTATTTTTATAGTAACCTAGTTTAAAATATGTATCTATTAAATTATTTAAATGATTTTTAAGAAAGCCAATATCATTACAAATTGTTGCAATTCTTAAAATTTCATTATTTAATGTATTATATTTTATATTATATGGTATGCATGAATGCTTATGCAAAAATATGCTTCTTGTAAATATAAATGTCATTTTTACGATATAAATTAATAGTAGTTTTAGTTAATGTTAATTTAATGTTCATATCTAGATATACACCTTCTTTATCATTAATATTGGTTTTGTTAAGAATAAGGCTTTCTGGATAAATGTGCTCACTAATTGAATAAAAATTATTAGAATTAAATACACATATATCATCAATGTATCGAAACATATATTTCATATATTTATATTGTTTAGATTTAGTTTTTACACAGTTATGAACAAATTCATATTCTATAAAGCTTAAAAACAAGTCAGCTATAATTGGGCTACTATTACCACCCATTGGAACACCTTTTACTTGTCTAAATATAGATGTCCCTACTTTTAAATAATTTTGATTTATCAAAATATTTAAGGATTCTATTAATTCAATTTTATCCATATATTTATATTTATTTGATGGTTTAATTTTTGTTAGATAGGCGTTATAATTATTATAACATATATATGTATATCTTCTTCCGAATATAAGGTTAATTAATTTTACTAACGCTTCTTTAATATCTACTAAATCTAGATTTGTATAAAGCGTACTAAAATCGTATGTATTTATATTTTGAAAATTTATTCCTTTTGTCTGTTCTAAAAATTCTTTTGTAGAATTAATACTGAAATAGTGTTTTATACCAGTATTAATTTCGATTACCTTACAATATTTTTTAAAGTGTGCTTTAATTACTTTAAATATTTTATTTATATAAACGGAGGTATGCTTTATTGTAGATTCGAAAGCACTGCCTGGTTTTAGAAGCGGGATTATTATAAATATTATTGTTAATAAATCAAAGTTCCAAAACGGTAAAATCCCTTTATATTTAAGAAATAGTACATGGCTTTTTAGGGAAATGTGCTTGATTTTTTAAGGCCATAGTTCTAATTCCATATTCCTCGTAGGCTTGAAGCATAGTTGCCATTTCGTTTAGTGCTTTTGTTATGTTCCAATTATATTTCGCTGAACATTCCAGATATTTGACTTTCATTACCTTTCTAGCGAAATTGGCGATATCTTGTTTAAAGTACAAAGCGAAGTGATTGCTGTCTATCTTGTCGTTTCGTCGTTTTACTGTAGATCCTAGTAGATCAACCTTATTTCCAAGAATAATGACAGGGAACTCATTGTTGTCAAGACATTTTGCAATTTCATTGTGCAATATCTTGACATGTGTAAATGTCTCATCATTAGAGACGTCGTAGACCAGAACAAATAGCGAGCATCTACGATAACAGTGCTCTTTAACCCAATCCAGATGATCCAAGTGTTGATGACTTTCATCGGTTTCTTGAAAACTCGGTGTGTCTATTAGCATCACATTGAAGAGTCGTTCTCTGGAAAACAATGTCACATTGTAGTAACTTGCTATACGCGTGGGGAATGAGTTGTCCGTGAATTCAGTATAAAGGGCTTGATGGATTATCGATGTTTTGCCAACTCCTTGGTTACCCAGTATGGCTACACGAACAACGTCGCATGGGGTCATTAGCGATCAAAACACGAGTGCTTATTTATGAAATGATATTTCTCTGTAATATCTAAATTTTCTATTTATATTCCTGACTTTGCTTTTGTGGGACCTCGTTAAAAGAATATTCATTCCTACTAATAATAATATTCAATCTACTGAACATTTAGTTCATTATCGACCCATCAAAGAAACATAAAGGAAAAACGCAGCAGAATAAGTCATGTAGTGCACTGATCTGAGGAATCTGTAATCGTAATGGATGACTTCACTGTTATGAACGATTTCATTTTTTAAATTACTAGCAAATTTGACAGCAACACAGTGTCTGTAATTTGTGAATATTTCTTTAACAAAAATGTAAAATGCAATGAATGATAATTGTGTTGATAATGTCGGAATGAAATAGAACAACTCGACTTCCCTGATGATAACATTATCTAGCGAACAAATTGTGAACGACATGTGGAAATATTAAATGTTAAAAGGCATAATGCTAATATTACTATGTTAATAGAATATAAATAGCCAAGAATGTAAAATCGATATGCATTTTATCAAGTTCGTGATAAATATTATATTGAACACAGTATATTAGATTTGTCGCATAGGAAACAAATTGTTACATAATTAACTTTTTTATTTCACATTAATTATGCACTATGGCCAAAAATCAATATTAATAACATTAATTATATATTTCTCTAAATTTTTTTAACTTTAATTATTATTTCACACAAGTTATTAGCCGCAAATGGCTATTTTAACTGTTCACAGAAATAAAAAAAATCATAGCACAGAAAAGAAAAAAATTCAATAACTAAAATAACTTAAATCGTCCACATCAGTATTTTATAGCCAATGTCGAATCTTTTGCTTGAAACTGCAGTAGCTGGATGCACATGTAATTTCTTTAAGCAGCATATTCCATACATTTAAGGACCGATGTGAAAGTCGCACCACGCTTGGGACATTGCCATGTGGTAATTTATATAGTGATAGAGAATGGTCTATACGAGCTGACGAACTAATCTTTACATTGTGAGAAGGAGATCCCTCTGCGGAATGAGCCAGCTGCCCCGTCGTTATGAGGTCTAGGCAAATCAACCTTTGACGCACTGAAAGCAGCTGTAACCAAGCTAAGCGATATACGTTTGAATACGCAGGTTGAAAACACAATATGGAGTCTCTTCGAAGTAATGACTCAAGCTTCTTGAGCTTAGTTTAAGTAGATGGAAATGAAACCTGAATACAACATGCAATGTTTGGCCGAACCAACGGGCAATATAGTCTCTTAAAACTCAATGGGAGTAGCCTTGCAAACGTATTTTTGACGCAATATATAGCTTTACTTGCCTTATCATGAATAAAGTCAGTATTTGAGCGAGTTCTCAATGCCTTTTGCAAAATGACACCTAAATCACTACACTCAGATACAACTTTAAGTGTATGAACCCCTAATCGAAATTCACGATCAGGTTTACTTTTTTAGCTTTACATGGACGCATTTATCAATATCCAATTTCATACCCACATCTACACTACATTTATGTATTCAATCAAGGTCGTATTGTAGGGACCAACCATACGTATCATTGATATAAAAAGACCAAAGTTTGAGGTCATCCGCATAAGCCAAGCAAGGGTTCTGGATTCTTAACGGCAATTCATTAAAATAAACAATAAAGAAAATAGGAACGAGTACAGTACCATGCGGAACCCCACAATTTACACGTTTTGGGAAGATAAATGGCTTCCAATTCTAACTCTAAAAATCTATTTTGGAGAAAATCGCCGATCCACCTACACAGTAACGAAGAAACTTCACAATGAGACAAGCTAAGTAAACTTTTATGCGGAACTCAATCGAATGTTCTCGAAAAGTCAATAAAAATTACTTCAATTATATTGCCAAAACTAAGTGCCTCAGTCCACATTTCTCGAGCATTTAGTAAATTAGACAGACATGATCTACCGTGACGGAATCCGTGCTGAAAAGACGCTATGAATCCATTAGTGTTTAAGTGAGTCTAGATTCTACGAGCGACTAATCTTTCAAGAACTTTGCAAATCTAACTCGCCAGGCTTATTGGTCTATAATCACAATAAGAAATCACAACGGTTTTTTGGAACATAAACAATAATCGCAGATTTCCACAAGTCGAGCACAATCTAGTGGTAAGACTATTCTGATAGATATCGACAATAAAATGGGGCAAGTGGTTTGATAAAGTCTCGAGTATAAATGAAGATGGAGCTAAAACAATATCATCAGGAGCTAAAACATTGTACGGATTGGCATGATCAAGAGTAACTTTGACTGCGAATATTAAAAGAAATCAAATCAGCTTACTGAGTATACGTATTTAATACAATTATAAAATAAACAAAACATAATAATCCTAAATCAAACTTTAATAATTAACTACTTAACTACTCATACTTAACTACTCTTGTCCACCTTTGTCATTTTTAGCTATAACACTGTAAGGACGGTAAACGCATCAGTATAGCCAATGTCTATATTCGACCTGTGAATATTTACAAGAAACGTAATCTCTTTGATCATATTATAGGTAGCGGCTATTACATGATTCTTGATTACTTTAACGATAAAGCAGGTCGTTGGATTAAAGCAGCACTCCGCAGAGCTAGGGACGATTATCTTATACACAAACCACAATCCCCTACCTTGCATTGCACATCAACTACTTCTCTCCTCGACATCCTAATGATACACGAAAAATAGCTACTTGAGCCCTTCTGTATTGAGCAGTCGCGCCAACAACTAAGCACCTCGCCCGGCCTACTTCGTTGGCGGTTGGAAGAAGATGCCCTTCTAAGAAAGAGATTCCACTTTGATCCAATCAAAGTAACTATCTTTCGGGCCGCTATCGCACTCTTTTCTGTTGTAGGAAATGCGAGTTTGTCCCGATATAATTTCTACGTCTCTTCGCAAGCTACCGAGATGCTTTCGACTTTCTATAAAGGTCGTATTTTCAATCCCACCTCGATAAATCTCAAGTTCCTAGCAAAAATGTGTTACACCTTGACAATCTCTCTGTTTCCTTCGGACAAGCTCTCTCAAAGAATATTGGAGTTCTAGGTATAAAAAATATTTATTTTTCCACGGCAATGCGTGCCGGCGCACGCTTACATGACCACGAAAACAAAAACAAAAAGAATCTAAATCCTGTGTCGAGAAGGTGAGTACATAGGCGGTTTTTGAATGTGATAAATAAGCTAGTGCGTAGACTTGAATTGAGCAGGAATAAGTCTAACATTGACCGTCTTAATCCATCTCAGTCTTCTTTTAGAGAAGACTGGAGAGAGCTTAAGTCTTCTTAAGGAGAGAGCAGCGGGCTGAATTAGTAACACAGGTCTCGATAAATTTTTGAAATAGTTACTATCCCATCACAATTATGAAGGCACTCTTTCTCCTCAGCCAATCTCTACATTGGGCGATTTCAGGAGTATAGATCTTTCGATTACAGATATCGTCAACTCCTGGGGTACGCTTCTGGGAACCTCCAAAATCCATTCGCCACACTCCTCTAGCGTCTGTCCGATTTAACGGAAAGTCAGAGAAAGAACGTCGTCATCACTATGCTTTTAGCATTACCATATGATATTGCTGGCATTAACATTAGCTAACATTAACCATCGACTATTTTTACCGCAAACAATACCGGTTACATGTCCTAAAGACCTGCGGTCCGATTTAATTAAAAACTTTCTCATTTCCATTTACGAAAAAGCGCTTAGCGTATAATCCACTATCATTTAAGTAGATTAAATTTAATCCCACCAGGTTTTCATGAATTTGTTAAAAGTCGTTAGGTTTATTCTGTAATAGGTGAAATGCACAAGTTTTGTCAAGATAACATCAATTATCTAGCTTTACGACGTTGTTGGCATATTCCCGTGCAGATAGAGAAATGTGGATTTATAAATAAATCAATAAATAAATAACAACCAATGTTAGTGTTTTACAACAACTCCTCCCGAATAATCCAATCGAGGCGGACAATGCTCGGTAATCTATGTGGATTTATGCCGAACGAATAATTGGGTGTGTTAGAATTGAGTCGAGAACGTAAACTCATTAACAAAAAATGTGCAGCATTACAACGTCGGAGCTATCAAAGGAAAGCAAAATAATGCTCAATTCTCCAGCAAATGCAGAAAAGAATGTATGTTTTTTAACTTCTTCTAATTTCACTCTTTAGGGGAAACTTCACCCGGTATCAAAATTAGCTAACTCTGCGCTTATTAAACTACTAGAGCATCTGGAAAGGCAGAGCTTTTTTAACACATTTCTAAGGGGTTTACTGACTAATTCAAAAAGAGAATTCTCTTCAACTGTGTTAAATACTATGAGTCTGAAATAAAAATATCTTTTGCCACACCAGATCTAGCCAAGAGTTATATCAAATATTTCAATGACACGCATGCGAAAATTGCAGCTATTTCGTCCAAGCCGGTCATGGCTACGTTAAAATTTAACAATATGTCAACATTCCTCTCTGACGAAGATGTATCGATAATAGATGAAGAATTTAATATATATTGCGTTCGGTTTATAATAAAAAAGAGTATTCCCCGTCCCGGTGGCCTTCTGCAATGCACAAGTGGATGTAGCACAAAACCTATCGATCTAGACTTCAAACCCCTTCATGTGGTACAACCTAAATTTTACATTAATTGATACCGACTCTCTAAGCTGCCCCCACTGTAATAAGTGTCATCAGTAGGGGCATTGGGCTTCGGGTTGTTCCCTACCCCAGAAGTGCGGGGTGTGCGGGATTTCTGTTATTCTTCTGGAAAATGTACGGATAAACCACGCTGCTCTAACTGCTGGGAGACACCTGGCTGGTCAAATAAATGTAAAATTTTTAAAGAATATCAAAAAGGCACAGGTGCCCTAAACCTAGACCGAAGACTTTTGTGAAGGCTGTTTCGGGAGTCAAAGAAGACAAGTTGCCTGACGCAGAAATCCACAAACTCATAGAAGGAAAGAATCAGGCCTTGATGGTACACTTTGAGAACTTGATTAAGAAAATGATAAATCAACTGGAGAGTCATTCCGTTCACCCCCAGCAGGGAAGGTTAACAATTTAAAGAAGGCTCCTAAATCAAAAACACGAACAGGTTCTTCTTAGAATGTAGACCCGATGAAGTTAACCTGTAAAAACTTAATCTTGGTTTTAGCCAGTACCGGGGAAAATGAAAATATCGCCCATAGGCAAATATCTTCACCTTTAGGAACATAAAGGTGAAGAATATGGAAAGGTCACCCTTTCCTATATGGAAAGGGTGACCTTTCAGCCTCTGGTCCCGACTAGGCGGAAGGCGTCTTACTCCGGTTACACTAACGCAATGGAAAGTACTCAAGAGTCTTTTTCACTGAATATCCTTCAGTGGAATTTGGGAGATGCTTCTGCCCTTAGACTTCTATTTGGTAGAGATACAGATGTGACTTTTGGAGTCGCGGTCTATCCGTCTACCCCAGGACATTACACGATTTATCCCAAATCATATCTACAAACACTTCACTCCGTACATTACCCCTCCCCACTCATCGTCATCCCAAGGTCTTTTAACCTTGGGATGAAAAGGTTATTCCTTATATAAGTTAAATGTTCCTTAAGGTCCTACTCTTATTAAACTTCTCCTGTCCAGCCATGTCTTGTTTAGTTATAGCACTTGTCAAAAACGGTAAACGAATCAGCCTAGCAAATATCTACATCTGACCGGGAGAGATTCACAAGAACCGTGTCCTCGTGGACCGTATTTTAGGTAGTGGCTACGACATGTTACTCGGTGACTTCAAAGACAGAACTGGTGGTTGGATCAATGCAGCACTTCGCAGAGCCATGAGCGATTATCTTATTCACAAACTACTGACCCCAACCTTTCATCGCTCAAGAACAAACTCACTCCTCGACATTTTACATAATACGAGGTTGTTAAAACCCATCTACACTAAGTAGTCGCGCCAACAGCTGACCACCTCTCATGACCTAATACGCTAGCGTCTAGAGGAAGATACGTTGTTTAGAAAAAGGTTTCCCTTTGATTTAATAAGAGTGACCTTCTTTCAGGCAGCTATCCAACTTTTCCCCAGGATAAGGAATGAGAGTTTGACCGAATTTAATTCCTACCTCTCTTCGCAAGCTACCAGAATCCTTTCGACTAAAGGTCGAATTTACAATCCTACTCCAACAAAACTCAAGGTCCTGGCTAAAATGCTTCACCTTCCCAATTTCTCTGATTCCTTTAGGCAGCTTCTCTCGAATGAATACTGGAGTTCTATATATAGAATTCAACTGACAGGACGATATTGCTCGTCTTAGTCCCACTCATGTTTCGTTCTGTAAGATATTCAGGAAAGAGAAATCTGTCTGCTGGCGTGAGAGGGCATCGGGGTGGATCGGTAGCGTATGCCTTGCAAAAGTCTTGGAGGAGTCACTAGCTCTGCATAACTATAGAGCCACCATTTCTCCCCAACCAATCCCGCCTTGGGGTGACTTCAGGAGCAGAGATTTATCCGTTGCGGATATCCTTAACTCCTGGGGTTCACTTCTGGGCACCTCCAAATCCGGCGCTTCACTTTTTTCTCGGATTTGTCAGCTTTTGACAGCCGATCGATGAAGAGAAGTGGACGTCACAATGCTGCTATCATCACCATCCGATGCAGCCGGCATCAACATCAGTCGTTGAATATTTTCATCAAAGAAAAAAAATCGGTTTCATGTTCAAAGACCTGCGGCCCATATCGATTAAAAATTCCCTCATATCCATCTACGAAAAAGCGCTTGCGCATATAATCCGGGATCATTTAAGTAGGCGTAATTTAATCCCACCGAGTTTTTATGGGTTTGTCAAAAGGCGCTCAGTTCATTCAGCAATTGGTGAAGTGCACCAGTTTTGTCAAGATAACTGTCATCAGCTTGCTGTAGCTGTGTTTCTTGATTTTCCGCTACATTTGACCGGATTTCCATTCCCGTCGTTATATCCTCTCTCATGTCCCTCGGGTTGCCTGTGAGAATTTTTAACAGGGTTAAGGTATTGCTGTATACCAATCGGTTCAATTATGAAGCCGACCCTCATGCACGTCAGTTTTACCTTAGTACAGGTGTGCCTCAAGGCTGCCCACTTTCTTCTATCTTATATCTTGCTAGCTCCATTGTTCTATTCAAGGCCTTTAAACGTGATCATCATCTTTTGGTATACGCTGATGATACCACATCCCTGCTTTTAGGACGCAGGTGCAAAGATGTAGTCTCGGACATCAGACGTTCCTTTTTAAGATTAAAAGATCAGTTGCCAACATCCAATCACTTTTTAAACTCCGAAAAATTTCAGGTGGAGGTCTTTCATGACGCCTCTGCCACCAAACAGAAGCTTAAGAGAATTGCACTCTCTGAACTCTCCTCCATTTCGCAGCTTCAACCACTACTCATCTTCACGAGTCGAAAAAAATATCTGGGGTCTACCGTCTCGGTGAATTGGTCGGCGAAAGCTGACATGGATATATTTAAACGTATTCTGAAGAGAGATAGGTTGGCTCTGAAACGGGCCTAACATCTGTCATTTAATCGGAAAACTCAAGTACGCCTTTGGGTTACTTGGGGTATCTCAGGATTAGTCTTATTCTCTAGTGGACGTCCTTCAGAGCAAAGACTAAGGTTCCTCAAGCTCCTTATCTCGAGATTATTGACCATAGTCCGGCTCGACTGGTCTCTTAGGGGTGAGATACCCCGAATGGTTCAATCGGAAGGCGGCGCGATTGTGCGGCCGGGGGCTCAGATTCCTCTGAACCTTAGGCTGTGAGTGTTGAAGAAGGTGATACAAAAGTCGTCTACAAGAATATTAATATGCGTACTACTTGATCGCTGTTTTTATGCTGTTTCGTTGTTTTCTTTCTTATCGGTTGTTGTTATAAATCTTTATTTTGTTTATGTATTTTGAACACAACAGCAATCAGTCCAATAATAAAGAAGGATACTTACCATGATATTTAAAGTAGTATATAATAAAAGCTTGTAAACTTTAAACTTAACTGTCTATAACTGGTAAACGTATAAAAGTTTATATATTTCATCAATATATTTTGCAGGTATTTTTATCACATAATGTAAACACTCGTAATTAGTTCATACGCCGTGATAGGTTGAAATAGTATTTTAAAAGAATTTAAAATTTTAAACTTAACTGCTCATAACTGATAAAACTATACGAAGTTGAGATAGTTCATCAATCCATTCTGCAAGTATTTTTAAGGTATACAAAGTATCTTTACGATTCCAAAATACGGAAGAGTGAGAAGAAAACAATGTCCCGAGTTGATAGATTATTGTTTTAAAGTATCGAAAGTGTAACTTAATGTTTCTTAATATTTCTGGCCAGTCATCATCTAGTCCTCTTTCACCAGAAGAGAAAACACCACACAATTTTGTTCGTTCATCCTTGATTGCAATTCCCGCATCGGATAATAACTTATCGTTCATTAGTTTCAGCACACATAAGTCTGTTATCCCTTGACGTTGTAATTGATCCGTTAGGTGTTCCAAATTCAAAGCAGATAAAATTGTGCACATACCGGGACTTATTTTAGTCTTAAACTTGTCGCTATGAAGTAATCCTTGAAACATATATCGAAGACATGTGTGATTTCTTGAAATAGATATGGCAGTAAAATTTTCAATAGTGCGGAAGTTTACATTAGCTCCGTAATCAAGAAGAAGATTTACTATACCACGGTCACCTTTCTGCATAGCGTATGCCAACGCTGTCCATCCACAGTCATCGGATTCGTTCAGATCATCGCATATAGTGGCATCTCTTGTTGATAGAAGCTTCTCAACTGCCAATCGCCTTCCCTGTTTAATTGCCTGTGTTAACGGTCTTTCTGCCAATTGAACTGTTTGTTGATTTGATGCACATTCGGTAAATCGTTGATGGCTATTGTATGCATCTGATTTAGTCTTTATTAATCCATCAAGTATCACATCTAAACAAGAGCAAACACGGTCATCGCTAATTGTCTTCGGAGATCTCAAGCATGCGCACATCAATGATTTTAATGTGAAATCATCAAATTGAATGTCTTTTAAATAAAAAGTCAGGAGTTTTGACTTGCAGTAATACGCTATAGTTTCGAGCAAGTTCATACCATTATTTTGTTTAAATTCATGGAGCTTATTGGTTTTGATATAACTATATATCTTTTCCGAATCATCATCATTTTGCAACATTGATATTAAAATTTCAGATGGAGTTTTAACGAGTGAAGTTTCTGCTTCAATAATTGCCCAGTCATCATCACTCGCTTCATTCGATGAGACTTCATCTTCATTATCATAATCACGGCCATTAGAAACAATCATGTCTTAACTATCTTAAATTAATTAATATTTTGCGAATAATAATTAAATAGGTTTTAAAAATAATATTGTATTCTCGCCATCATCAAACTTAAGTATTTGACCTGCTATATTCATAAAAACTCAATTTTTTAATAAAACTACAAATATAAATCAATTTAGAAAAAATGAAATGGCATGTGTTACTTATGTGAACAAACACGTTCCTTAAAAATTTTGCAAATTCAAGTATCCTATACCTATAGTAAAGATTTATTAAAATGACTATTGTGGATATGCATCCACTTACAAGTCCATCAAATTACAAATTAGTAGTTTTACAACAACAGAAAAATTTAAACAAAAAAGAACAAAAGTAGGTAGATGCTGATGTGTGGTAGCGTGTATGATAGTTTAAAAAAGTAGTAATAAAGATTTTCTTAATAAAATGATACAGAGTAGAGTAAATAAATAATGTCAATGTCAGTTAAAAAGATAAGTCAAATCAGAGGTTCATCGAAATTAACGACTGTAAAGTCTTCTCTCTTCACGGCCTCAGGTCCGCTGGGATCTGAGCCCCACAGCCTATCCAACACGCCGCCATTCAACTGAACCACACAGCATTATTCACCCCATAAAGAGTCCAATCGAGGCGGACTATGCTGGATAAACGCGAGATGATCAGCTAAGAAACCTTAGCATTTGCTCGACGAGACGTCCTCTAGAAAAGAAGATTAATCCCGAGATAGCCCAAGTGCCCCAGAGGCGCACCTGAGTTATCCCTATTAATGAAAGATGCTGGGCCCGTTTCAGGGCCCACCTAGCTCTCTTCAGGATACGTTTAAGTCTATCCAGGTCTGCTTTCGCCGACCAGTTTACCGTAGCGGTGAACCCAAGGTATTTTACTCGACTCGTGAAGACAAGGAGGGGTTGATTAATCAAAATGGAGGAGAGGGCAGAGAGTGCTAATCTCTTAAGCTTTTGCTTTGTTGCAGGGGCGCCATGAAAGACAACCACCTGCGATTTAGCGGAGTTTAAAATAATATTGGTCTTGGGTAACTGGTCTTTTAATCTTAAAAAGAAACGGCTGATGTTCGAGACTACGTCTTTGCACCAGCGTTCAGAAAACAGGGATGTGGTATCATCAGCATATACCACTAGACGTTGTTCGCGTTTACAAAATTTAAAGAGTTCAATTGAAACAGCAATAAACAAGATAGGAGAAAAAGGGGAGCCTTAAATCACACCCGTAATATGGTAGAACTGACGCGCATCAGGATCGTCTTCATAAAAGAATCGATTGGTGTACAGCAGTATCTCCACCCTGTTAACAATTCTCGCAGGCAACCCAAGGGACCTGAGAAAAGAGATAACAAAGGGAATAGAGATGCGGTCAAATGCAGCAGAAAAATCAAGGAAAACAGCCACATCAAGTTGATGGATATTCTCCCGACAAAGCTGCTCCACCTCACCTACTGCTGAATGGACCTAGCGACCTTTGACGAACCCAAGGAAACTTGGTGGGATTAAATTTCGCTTACTCAGATGATCGCGGATTCTACGCGCAAGCGCTTTTTGGTAGATCGAGACGAGGGAATTTTGAATAGATATGGGCCGCAGGTCTTTAGGACAAGATACCGGAGTTTTCTTAGGTAGAAATATACTTCTACTAATGTTGATGCCGGCCACATCGGATGGGCGACTAATTAAATAGTGATGGCCACTTCTCTTCTTTGTTAGGCTGACAAAAGCTGGCAGACACGAGAAGAGAGTGGAGCGATGGATTTGGAGGTACCCGAAAGAGGCCCCAGAAGTTAAGGATATCTGCGACATATAGATCCCTACTCCTAAAGACTCCCCAAGGCTGGATTAACTGAGGTAATTGACTGCCCATAATTATGTAGGGATAGTGACTCCTTCAAAATTTTGTCAAGACCTATTTTTCTAATCCAGCCCAATGATCTATCCTTCCAACAGACAAACTTCTCCTTCTTGAATATCTTTCTGAAGAAGACTGGGCTGGATTAAGGGAAGCAATGCTCACCCTATCTTTACCCAGTTGGAACCTATATCTAGTGCTCCAATATTCTTTCGAGAGAACTTGCCTGGCAGAAGCAGAGAGATTGGGAAGACGAAGCATATATGCTAAGGTCTTGAGTTTTGTCGGAGTGGGACTGTAGATACGACCTTTATATGTTGTCGAAAGCATCGCGGTAGCTTGCGAAGAGAGGTAGGAATTAAATTCGGTTAAACTCTTATTACCAATTCGGGGGAAGCGTTGGATAGCTGCCTGAAAGAAAGCCACTCTGATTTGATCAAAGTGGAATCTCCTTTGAAGCAGCGTATCCTCTTCTATCCGCCAGTGAATCAGGTCATGAGAGGTAGATAGATGTTGTCGCGACTGCTCCGTATAGTGGGGTTTCAACAACCACCTTTAATGGAGCAGTAATAAGTCGAGGACAGAATTCGTTGATGTGCAATGAAAGGTAAGCGACGGTGGTTTGTGAATAAGATAACCGTTCCTGGCTCTGCGAAGTGCTGCATTAATCCAACGACCAGGTCTGTCGTTGAAGTACCCAAGTACCATGTCATAGCCGCTATCGAGTGTGCTTAGGGATGAATCGAGTAATGTCCTGTGGAGACGAATAGACCGCGTCTCCTAAAGGACTATAACATCGGCATCTCTACCAGATAGAAGTCTAAGGGCAGAAACTCCTCCCGAATTTCACTGAAGAATATTTAGTGAAAAAGGCCCACGAGTACTCTGTGTTGTGTTAGGTCAGCTGGTGGGATTGCCTTACCCCTAGATGAAGCTAGAGGTGGAAGGGTTACCCCCTCCACCACTAGCGCCATCCAGAGTGGGCACTTCCCTACGGGCATTATCTTAATTTCCCAGGGAGGCCTTTTTTCCCACATTAGAAGCTTTCCAATCTTTATAGGGGGTACGGCGTAAGCCGATGCCCTCCTTTTCTTGGATTCTGGAATTGATTCCTTTGTAATTTGAGGCGAGGCGTAAAACGCCGTAGATTAGGCCGAGAACAGGTCCTCAATATGTTTGAAAGCTGCTTGAATCTTGCTATCAGTAATTCTCAAAAGCTCTGTATCAGACATTCTCGCGGCAACATTGGAAAAAGAATTGTCCTTTTTGCTGAAATCTGTCAATTGTTAATTGAGAAAGAATTTTTATAAGCTTAAAATTCAGGACACTTGCGTGACCAGGCGGGGTGGGTACCCCCTCCCGACTCAAGACTATGACCCAGGCCACATATACCACAGCTCTTGGGCAAGGAGCAGCTAAAGGACCAGTGCCCCCAAGCGTAGCACTGGTTACAGTGTGGATAAGTGAAATTATCCATTGATATTAAACCCCATAAAGGTGTTTGGGTTAGACTTAGCTAGAATTTCGGCATGAACAATTGCAGCCGAGCCGAAACCTATTGGTAAGGGATGTCCACTCTTCCCTGTGAGTGGACGTAGGGTAGATAGTTTGAATTTAGACTTAAAGTCCGTGACATCTTCATCATCCAGGTGGGTTGGTAGATTCGAAATTTTTCAAGATGCCATGATAGGTTTAACATTTATTGTTTCGAGGTCTTTAAAATTTTCATAGCAGAAAGCAACATACTCCTCCAGAAGATCTGGTGATACAAATTAGATCTTAATCTCTGATTCGAAAAATCTTACTGAATGAAATATGATTCGATTTTTGTATTTTGCAGCAAATTTTTTAGAAAGATTCTGACCAGGTTGTTTCTCGCCTGTGGCTGAGTCAGCGTGACAATCGCTAGATTTTTTAGTTTGGGGATTGGGGGAGTACGCCGTCACACAGAGAAAAACAGAAACTTTACTGACCTTGTCTTCTGCGGAACCCCAAGTTTTACCATCAATTTCGCCTGTTCCAACTTCTTTTTTGCAGGAATTTTTGTGCATTTTTTGAATATTTTGAAGCTCCGACGTGCACACTTGCATAGTTTTTTAAAGTGTGAATAATTAAAATCACATATACAGGGACAAAGCAAAGCTGATACTGTGTTTGAATTATGGAAAGGAGGCGATTGAGCAAATATAGAGCTCAAAAACATGCACGCAAGCGAACAAAGTGTCGGAGAATCAAAGCTCTTGCATTTTTCCTGAAAAATCGCCTAATAATCAAGTAATTTAAAGCATGCAGATTAGTGGATTTTCATCTATTTTGTCCTCTGGCACAGAGAGTGACTACCCCAAGTGACTAAATTGAGTAATTTGGTAGTTACTAAGCCTACCCAACCCCTGGAAAAACATCAACACTTTAACGTCGTCATAAGAGAATTTACAAACAAATATAATAAAATAATTATTTTTAACACAGTAAGATATTTTGAAGCAGAGATTAGAGTTACATTCTGCTCATCCGATATAGCTGGAGAATATATAAGCTACTTCAAAACTAATCGATCGAATTTGGCCAATATCACAAACAAGCCTATTCAGGCATCCTTAAAAGTTAACAATGTTCCACTCTTTTTGTTTGATGGGGGCATAAAAATATTAGAGGATGAATTCAGATTTTTAACTTAAGGCAAATTATGGGAAAGAACGGTGGTCCACTTCCTCTAGCATTCTGATCTGCCTCAGTGGATCAGGCGGAGTGCCTGGAGAATAAAGCATGCCCTCCTTTTTTGGGACACAACTCAAAGTTCTCTGTCGTAGGATTGGACAACTTTACTTACCCTCATTGCAATGTATGTCATCAATGGGGGCATTGGTCCTCGAAATGTGATCAACCCCGTTTATGAGGGGTTTGTGGTTCATTGGAGGTCCACTCTGGCAAAAAGTGTAAATTACTCCCTCACTGCTCAAACTGTGGGTGAGTCCGTCCCTCCTAGTCCCGTAAATGCTCTTTCTTCAATGGTTATAAAAAGACACCTTGGTTCTTCTGGTAAACCAGTGAACTATGCAAAGGTCGAGACCTTTAAGTCACCGTCACCTGTTGGACTTCCTGATGCTGACATTATTCGTTTGATGGAAGCGAGGCATCAAGCCCATATTCTAGAAGTTAAAAAATTGAATATTTCCTTGGCTTTCAAATTTGCGAATCCCAAACCCCAAGCTATATCTAACATTAAACCTTCTATCAAACCTTCCAAGAGTGCGCCCTACTCGAAAAAGAAGAATGGGTCCTCCCAAAGCATTGCGGCATTGAAGTTAGATAGTAAGGACAACTCCCGTAATATTGCCTCATTGGGAAATGAATAAAGTGCCTGTGGGGAAGTGTCTTCTCCGACAGGGGGCTGAGAGTGAGAAGGGGAACCTTCTCACTCCTGGTTCGTGCTAGGGGGAGGCATCCCACTCCAGCTGAGGTAACACAATAGGAAGTAATCAAGATCCTATTTCACTTAATATCCTTTAGCGGAATTCGGGAGGTGCTACCACCCTTAGCCTTCAACCTGGTAGAGATGCAGATGTTATAGTCCTTCAGATGACGCGGTCTATCCGTCTCCCTCAGGATATTACTCGATTTATCCCTAAGCAAATTTCCTCGCTCATCTTCATTTACTCCGTGCATAACTCCTCCTCGCTCATCTTCATCAAAAGGTCTTTTAACCCCAGTAAAGAGCTCCTTAAGATCATCCCTCTTACTTAACTATTCCTGTCCAGCCCTGTCTTGTTTAGCTATATCACTTTGTAAGAACGGGAAATGTATCAGTATAGCCAATTTCTATATTAGGCCAGGGGAAATTCACAAGAACCGTGAGATCCTAGACCGTATTTTGGGTAGTGGCTTTGACATGCTACTCGGTGACTTCAACGACAGAACTAGTCGTTGAATAAATGCAGCACTCCGCAGAGTCAGGAACTACTACCTTATTAACAAACCATCATCCCCAATCTTTCATTGCTCAACTACTAATTCTCCCCTGTACACATTACTGCATCATAATATGTGGTTGTTGAAACCGATCTGTACTGAGCAGTCGCGCCAAAAACAGGCAACCTCTCATGATCTAAGTCGTTGGCGAATAGAGGAGGGTACTTTGCTTAGAAGGAAGTTTCACGTTGATCCCATCAGAGTGGCTTTCTTTCAGGCAGCTATCCAACTCTTCCCCAGACTTGGAATTGAGAGTTTGACCGAATTTAATTCCTACCTCTCATTGCAAGCTACCGCGATCCTTTCGACTACCTATAAAGGTCGAATTTACAATCCCACTTTAACAAAAATCAAGGTCCTGGCTAAAATGCTTCACCTCCCAAATCTCTCTGTATCCGCCAGATAGGCCCTCTCGAATGAATACTGTAGCTCTAGATATAGATTCCAGCTGATCAGGTATAAGGCGAGCCTTACTCACATTCATCCTTCTCAGTCTTACTTTTGGAAGATATTCAAGAAAGAGAAGTTTGTCTGCTGGATGGACAGGGCTGTGGGTTGGATTGGGATCATTGGCCTTGACAAAGTTTTGAAAGAGTGACTATCCCTACACAACTATAAAGCCACTCAATCTCCTCTCGAATGAATACTCGAAGGCCCTCTCGAATGAATACTGTAGCTCTAGATATAGATTCCAGCTGATCAGGTATAAGGCGAGCCTTACTCACATTCATCCTTCTCAGTCTTACTTTTGGAAGATATTCAAGAAATAGAAGTTTGTCTGCTGGATTGACAGGGCTGTGGGTTGGATCGGGAGCATTAACCTTGACAAAGTTTTGAAAAAGTGACTATCCCTACACAACTATAAACCCACTCAATCTCCCCAGTCTATCCCGTCTTGGGGTGACTTCAGGAGCAGGGACTTATCTGTTACAGATATCCTTAACTTCTGGGATCCACTTCCGGGCACATCCAAATCCGTCGCTTCGCTATTTTCTCGGGTATTTCAGCTTCTGACAGCCGGTCAAAGAAGAGAAGTGGCCGTCACAATGCTTTTACTCTCACCATCCGATGAAGCCGGCATTAATATTAGTCGTAAAAATGTTTTACCCAAACGTAATCCGGTATCATGCCGTAAAGACCTGCGGCCCATTATGATTCAAAACTCCCTCATATCCATCTTCGAAAAAGCGCTTGCGCGTAGAATCCGTGACCATTTAAGTAGGTGTAACTTGATCCCTTCGAGTTTTCATGGGTTTGTCAAAAGGCGCTCAGGTCATTTAGCAATAGGTGAAATGCATCAGTTTTGTCGGGATAACAGTCATCAACTCGCTGTTGCTATATCATCGACTTTTCTGCCGCATTTGACCGCGTCTCCATTCCCTTCGTTATCTCCTATCTCAAGTCCCTCGGTGTGCCTGAGAGAATTGTTCAACAGGGTAGATATATTCCTGTACGCCAAGCAGTTCTTCTATGAAGACGACCCTGATGCGCGTCAGTTCTACCCTATTACGAGTGTGCATCTAGGATCCCCACTCTCTCCTATCTTATATCTTACTGCGTCCGTTGTACTATTAAAGAATTTTAAACGTGATCATCATCTAGTGGTATACACTGATGATACCACAGCCCTGTTCTCTGGATGCAGGTTTAAAGATGTAGTCTCTGACATCAGTCGCTTTTTTTAAGATTAAAAGATCAGTTACCCATGTTCAATCTTATTCTCAATTCGTCCAAATCGCAGGTAGTTGTCTTTCATGTTGCTCCTGTGACAAGTAAAAAATAAAGAGACTAGCACTCTCAGCTCTATCTTCCATATTGACTAATCAACCAGTCTCTACCTTCACAAATCTAGTAAAATATCTGGAGTTCACTGTTACGGTGAATTGGTCGGCGAAAGCTGACCTGGATAGACTTAAACGTATCCTGAAGAGTGCTAGGTGTGCCCTGAAACGGGCATAGTATCTGTCATGGAATGGGAAAACTTAAGTGCGCCTCTGGGGGTACTTGGGCTATCTTGGGATTAGTCTTCTTCTCAAGAGGACATCACTCTGAGCAAAGACTAAGGTTTCTCAAGCTCCTCATCTCGCGCTTACCGAGCATAGTCCGTCTCGATTGGATTCTTCGGGACGGGGTGAGAGACCCCAGGATGTTCAGACGAAGAGTGGCGTGTTGGATTGGCTAGAGGGCTAAGATCCCAGTGGACCTGAGGCCGTAATATTAGAAGCCGAGAAAAGTGATCGTTCTTAAAACCTGTTTTCATGATTGTCTCTTTTTTAATAGTTATTTTTTATCGGTTATATAGTTGTTAATAAAATCCTTATTATTACATGTAAAGGGACAAAACAGAGCGGATACTGTGTTTAAAGGATAAAAAGGAGGCGGTTGAGCGGATAGCGGAAGGCAGTTTATTTAAGAGAAGAAAAACGGCAATAAAAAGAAAAAGTCAACCACAGTTTAAGGAATAAGATAAAACACCAGTAAAAGAGAGTTACATAAAAAGGCAAGGTGAACTGTGATAAACGGAAGGCGAAAAAGGTTACGAACGGTAGAATTCGCCAGGCACAAGAATTGAAGAAGAAAGGATTTAAAGGAGAAAGTAAAAAGACTGAGGCACTAGTCGATCTTAGAAAACAATAGACTGAAGATAATAGATGAACAGGAGTTAAAATCAAGTGAGCTTCTCAGACGACGAAGGTGGCGAAGTAGGAGATTGGAAGATCTGGTTTTGTCGCGAACGAAATGATAGACAGTGAGATGAGCAACATTATGAAAATTGGTTGAATTAAGAAATACTGAGGGAGCAGAGACAGAGAGGAAAGAAGGGATGACCCATACTATGCTTGTCTTAAAATGATTAAGACACAAACGAAGCGAGGAAAGATGCTTGAAAATAGAGAGAAGACAATTCGTAGAAGATAAATAAATATCATCCATAAGATGAGGAGGACAATTATAATAAATAAATATTATCAGCATATTGCATAATGCAGAAGTTATGGTTGCATGTAATGTTGGAGAGATCGCCAAAGAGAAGAGAGAAAATAATTTGTTCAAGCACAGAACATTGAGGAACAAAACAGAAAAAAGGGCAAGTGGTGAAGAAAGACCTAGCTTTGATACAAGTCTAGTTTCATATGTAATGAGCATAATGTATAGTTCATAAGTAAATAAAACACATTTTAAAAATTACTGAATATCGAAAATTAAAATAAAAATTAAAAAAATTAAATCATAATAAAATATGCCTATATAAAATTGTAATCTAAAATTACATAAAAATCTAATAAAACCTAGGTTCTTATGTAGTGCTTTGAAATTTACAATAAAACCACTTTCTGTTTATATGAATAAAATACTTAAAGTAATTAAAGCACACTTCAAAAAATATTGTAAGATAATCGAAATTCATACTGTTATAAAACACTATTTCAGTATTAATTCTACAAAAGAATTTTAGAACAGACAAAAGGATTAAATTTTTAGAATATAAATACTTACGATTTTAGTACGCGTTGTACAAATCTAGATTTAGTAGATATAAAAGAAGCGTTAGTAAAATTAATTAATCTTATATTCGGAAACAGATATACATATATATGTTATAATAATTATAACGCCTATCTAACAAAAATTAAACCATCAAATAAATATAAATATATGGATAAAATTGAATTATTAGAATCATTAAATATTTTGATAAATCAAAATTATTTAAAAGTAGGGACAGAAATATTAATACAACTTTTAAGAGATAATAAGCTGAAAGATCTTTATGTAAAAGAATTTTTAGAACACATAAAAGTTATAAATTTTCAGAATATGAATACGTAAGATTTTAGTACGCTTTATACAAATCTGGATTGAACAAATATTAACGAAGCCATAGAAAAATTAATCGTATATTCGGAAAAAGATATACTAATGTATATATATAGGCTGCAAAAATATTTATATAATATACTGCCGAATCACTTTTGTAATCGCCTGTGGACTTGAAGGTCGTGTTGTAATAAACATCCTTGTGATGAACCCTTCTTAACTGTGGCAAAGGATCTCTGAACACTCTTAAAACTTTTAGTACGCGTTATACAAATCTGGATTGAACAGATATTAACGAAGCCATAGAAAAATTAATCGTATATTCGGAAAAAGATATACTAATGTATATATAGGCTGCAAAAATATTTATATAATATACTGCCGAATCACTTTTGTGATCGCCTGTGGACTTGAAGGTCGTGTTGTAATAATCATCCTTGTGATGAACCCTTCTTAACTGTGGTGGAGGATCTCTGAACACTCTTAAAATCTGGACCCTACTGATGAAGCTCAATAAGCAGAAACCGGTCTAGGGATTTGATTGATGATGGACTGTGATGGTTTCCAATACCCAGTTTTGTCCGTTTCCCCCGTTTACTAATTAGTAACAACTATATATATATATTATATATATATATATATATATATATATATATATATATATATATATATATATATATATATATATATATATACATATATATATTCATTATATGGATGTATAATTCATCATATTCATTAGATGCTTATTCATTACATAAATAAGCATCCTCAAAGAATCGCCAGTCCCGATTTCAATCGATCTTCATGATCTCATACGATACAATCTATAATAAGCATGCCAGAGAGTATCTCGGACAATACAGTTTCTGGATATCATGATGGAAGGTTTCATATACTGTGTGAAATCTGGTAATGCTGGATTCGTAGCCTAGCAGTCAAGAGCGCAAGCCAAAGTACTGAAAGCGACAGCTCGTATCTCGGATAAGTCAATTTCAAAAGGCGAAGAGTTGGTAGTCAGCCTTCTGATGAGCCCGGGGCTACCAACATGTGGCAAAAAGCGGGCGAAACGAAAACGGCTGTGACAATGTGCCCGTTAGTAGTCAGGGTGTGTGGAATTGGATATCATGAAGAAAGGATTATGTAGCTGGTTTTTAATGCGAAAGTCACCTCGTGTGACCTAGCAACTATTCAATACATAAATAAGCATCCATCAAAGGATCACCAGTCCCGATTTCAATCGATCTTCATGATCTCATACGATACTATATATATATATATATATATATATATATATATATATATATATATATATATATATATAACGAATAGTTGCTAGGTCACACGAGGTGACTTTCGCGTTGAAAACCAGCTACAGAATCCTTCCTTCATGATATCCAATTCCATACACCCTGACTACTAACGGCGCCATTGCCACAACCGTTTTCGTTTCGCCCGCTTTTTGCCACATGTTGGTAAAAAGTTTCGCCCGCTTTTTGCCACATGTCGTTACATAAATAAGAATCCATCAAAGGATCACCAGTCCCGATTCCAATCGATCTTCATGATCTCAAACGGTAAAATCTATATATATATATATATATATATATATATATATATATATATAGCATCAGTAGTCAGATCCCTCCCACTACTGCATCCAGTAGTGCGAGGGATCTGGTACTGATGAGTCATTGTGATGACGAAACGGTACTTGCTACTGTTATCGTCGTTCTTCCGCGTCTGGTTTCAATGATAACAATGTATTTCACGCGGAATGGTATCACTCTCTTTTGAGAAATTTAATGAATATATATAATGAATTTGTTTATAACTGTGCAAATATAAATCTATATTATATAAAGATATGAAATATATGTTTCGATACATTGATGGCACATGTGTATTTAACTCTAATAATTTTATATTCAGTAAACAAGTAAATTTTTCAAGGTAGCCTTTTTATTAAAAATCCAATATTAATGGATTAATATTGATATCCACTTCTAAAAATTGTTTTCAGACATAGTTCACAAGCTTCCTTGGTACTCTCAAAACTTTTTAAATTTCTTACCATTTCATCTACTTGTTGTATCTTTCCTGACCTCTCCCATTCTGTTATTGATCAACTCAATTAAGCTCGCATTGAGTAACATCGACGTGAAACAAAGACCTAGTTATCCTTATCAATTCGTCAAATCAACGAAAATTTTCACGTCGTACACACGAGGCAATAAAATCTGATGACGTATCATCTCTACACTATCTTTTTTGCAAGTCGATCTCACTCTTGATCATACTTTTCGTCTTAGTATTTTCAACACTCGCTCCATTCTTCATAAAGCTGATCTGCTCCTTGATATCATCGATCAATTATCTATCCATTGGCTTTGCATTACCGAATCCTGGCACTCTGACTCTGACGAACTTGCTATTCATCGTCAATGTCGCTCTGGTTGTCCTCTAGTTAAATCAACTCGACCAATTGTCTCTCCCACATATACCGCTTTTAAACATGGCGGTATTGTTGCCTTTCATCGTCACACAACGTCTATACGTAAAATTAACGCTAACATACGTTACACTTCGTTCAAATTACTCATATGTAGATTATCAACTCATTTCCCTATGTAACTTGTGATAAAATACCGTCCAGGCTCAACTGCCCTATGAAGTATGTTCATTAACGACCTTGCAGATCTTCTTTCTCACTGTTCAGTTTTATACTCCTTCGTTTGTTCTCGTTGACTTTAATATTTGTCTTGATCTCTCAAATGGCTATGACCCTATCACTCTAACTATTTTTTTCTGATTTTAGCTATAAATTACTTTCAGCAAACCCCAGTTATATCTTCAGTGGTGCTCTTGACATCATTGCTGTTCCGACATGCTTCAATGACTATACATCCCTGTCAATTATTGATTCTGGTTTGTATGATCATTTCCTCGTCACTCTTACTCGTCCCCATCCTCCTTCTCCACCTCCAATATTAGCTACTCCAAGTCGACCCTGAAAACCACTCGATATCTCTATTCTCCGGGCAGTCTTACTAAATTCTTCATTCTTTTCACTTCCACTTAACTATATTTCTCCCGATGATCTCTGCATTCTGTTTGATTCTAAACGTACGACTATCCTTAATCATCTGCCCATTCGACCCCGAAATTTTCAACGGTTTGCGCCCTGCTCTCTGGTTCGATCCAACTGTTGTCTTTCTAAGCGTCGACTCCGTCACTCTTTTCGTATGTTTAATCGTTTTCATAAACGTTCTCCAAACACACACTCCAAATCTCCGTGCTTCATATATTTCTCTCAGCCGTTCCAATCTCATTCTTATGAGTACTAAATGTACTTTCTTTTTGCGAAATCAACTCGAGTCCTCTTCCAACAAAATATCTCATCTTTAAATCTTAAGCTCAATTCTTTCACGATCATCTACACCTTTTAAAAATTATTTATTTTAAGTGGCAAATGAGTGCCGGCACACGTTTACATGACCACGAAAAGAAAAACAAAAATCTAACTCATGTGTCGAGAAGATGAATGCGGAGGCGGTATTTGAATGTGATAAAGAAGGAAGCGCGGCAAAACATAAATCATGATAAATGACAAGGATAAAACGCTTGCAACATAAATCTTGATGAATTTTCTTACCCAAAATCCCCTTGTATCCTATCTTCTCTTTAAATACTCCCCTCGCAGAGCTATTTCACCCTCTTTCCGTTTCGTCTGATGAAGTTTCTTCGGTTCTTCTGTCATTACCTTATAAAACATCTCTTTCTGACCCAATGACATAATTGGGTCATAATTCTAAAAATATCTGCTGCTATATCACTCTTCATAACCACATTGTTCAACTTGTCTATCAACAGCCGCACATTTCCTTTCAACTGAAAATGTGCCGCTGTTCGCCCACTTCTCAAAAAACAATATCTCGATTCCTCACTACCATCCTCGTACCGTCCTATCATACCTCGCCCAACCCTCTCCAAACTCTTTGAGCGTCTTGTTCTCAATCAAGTTAATGCATATCTATATTCTCCAACTTGCTTCCTCCCTTCCAAACTACTTTTCTCTCTAATCACTCTATTAAAATTACATGTCTTAAAGTTTATAACGATTTACTCATCTCGCGAGATTAAAAATTATGTAGTGTCAAAATTTCTCTTGATCTACCTTCTGCTTTTGACATCGTCGATCACTCGATTCTTCTCCATTGTATTCGTCATGATTATGACTTCTCTTTACACACTGTGGCTTGGTTTTCTTCATATCTATCAAACCGTACTTTTCGCGTTTGTTCTAACTCTTCTCTATAATCTTTCTTCCATCCCGTCCGGTGTTCCATAAGGCTCTGTATTAGGCCCTATGCTTTTATCTCTTATTCTCAGTGATTTGTCTTATATTTCTCGTACAATTAACTTCTATGCTATGCAATATGCTGATGACATTATCATTTATGCGAATGTACCTGCTTATCGTATCCATGATCTTAGTGTTTCTGCTTCCAACTGTATTGCCTAGATTTTCGGTCATCTTTCTTCTCTTCGTCTTATTCTAAATCCTAATAAATAATTCTGAATCCTAATGGTCTAACTTAATTCTCCGTGAGATCCGACGTATCCGCCCCCTTATCGACTTCCGTTCTTGTATGTATCTTCTTTCATCGCTTATTTTCCCTAAAATCGATTACTGCCTTAGCCTTTTCGCCAATTCTCCAAAATCCATCATCCTACCCCTACAACGAATAATCAACACCGCCGTTCGAGTGCTCTTTCGTCTCCGTCGCTTCGACCACACATCCACATATTTTGCCCAACTCTCCTGGCCCACCATCCACATCCGCATCAAACTCCGCCTTCTTCTCGTTACCTTTCGTCTCATCGCTGTCGGCTCCCCATCGTTCATCAACCTTCCTTTCTTAGACGATACTCGCCCCACCTCGCTATCGCTTCGTTCCTGTTATACCCTCTTACTCCACGTTCCTAATTACTCCAACAGCAACGATCTCCGATCCCTCGTCGCCGCCTTACTCGCCTGGAATCAACTCCATCTCGACGTCCGCCGCGCCCCCTCCTTTATCACATTCAAACACCTTCTCCGTTCACACCTTCTCGACACCTGATTCACAGTCTTGTTTTTTGTGGTCATGTAAGCGTGCGCTGGCACGCATTTGCCACTTTAAGATAAATATTTTTTTGATAAATCCAAAATAATGTGGATCCTTTCTCGACGCCCAGTCTTAGAACCTCCCTCCGTATCATTAAATTCTGCAATTCCTTCTATCGTTGACAATCTTGTTGTCAAGGTTTCAATTTCGACAACCGACTTTCACTTAAACCTTTTGTTAGAGATAAAGTACGCTTATCTACTTTGATCTTCCCAAAATCCGCCAAATTCGTAGGTTGATCGATTTCCCTCCTTGTATGACTCTCATATCTTTCATTTTCTCAAAACTTGATTACTGTGTTAGTATATTTTCCAACTACATATGCAAAAAATGCAAACACTTCAACAAACTCATGTAGTAATGACAAATCCTGGAGTCGCCAAGTATGTACTATGCATACAGAAGTGTTAGAAATCGACGGCAACCCCCATCAAGTATTGAGGTCAGTCAAATAATTAATACACTGAAATGCGGAAAATCTGCGAGACATGATCAAATACATCCAGAATTTCTCAAATATGGTGGTCCTAAAGTTGTCAAATATTTGACCGATTTGTTCCAATGTATCTGGAATCACAATCAGGTTCCCATGGACTGGCAAACTTCAATTATAATTCCAATACTGAAGAAGGGGGATGCTTCGTTATGCTCGAATTATCGACCCATATCTCTCCTACCTGTAGTATATAAAATCATGGAAGGCATAATTCTGAACAGAATTAGGCCGTTACGGCAAATTCAAACAAGAGAAAATCAAGCTGGATTTAGACCAAATCGAGGATGCATTGATCATATATTCACCCTTCGCGTTCTGATGGATGTCCGTTAAGAGTATCAACAACCGTTGATATTACTATTTTTGGATTTCGAGTCGGCGTTTGACCAAGTTAATCGACTATTCATCTGGAAGCTCCTCCATACCTTAGGCATTCCTAAACACCTGTGTGAACTTATCGGTGCAATGTATGAAAATACTGTGTCAGTCGTGCGCGAATACGGTTGTACTGGAATTCCGTTTCCTGTCAGTACAGGTGTTCGACAGGGGGAGTACTATCACCAGAACTATTCAACATTCTCATCGATCATCTCTTATGGGAAACGCTCGACCTACACAGTGAAGGTATACGCCTGCATCCGAGCAATATGCTGCTTTCTGATCTGACGTACGCGGATGATGTAGTCGTACTGTCAGAATCATTTGAGGATGCGCGACGTACAGCAACCCGCATAGGCGAGACAGCAAAGAAATATGGGTTATTCCTTAACTTACCGAAATGTAAACTACTCGCCATAAACTCCCCTCCGTGCTCAGTTATTATTGATGGTATAACTATTGAACAGGTACAATCTTTCACCTATCTTGGATCAGTGTTTTCCGTAGACTGCCGATGTGACTACGACATTCGAAGCCGGATAATAAAGGCTGGTTTCGCCTTTTCGCGTCTAAACTCCCTCTGGCGTGATAATAATGTATCTATTAAAACAAAGATCCGAATATATTCGTCTATTGTTCGTCCAGTACTACTGTATGGATCCGAGTGCTGGCCTGAAAAACTTACAACAAATAATCAACTTGCTGTTTTTGAGCGACGATGTCTACGTAGAATTGCAAAAGTCAATCCACTCGATCATGTATCGAACGCATAAGTGTATTCTCGATGTTCACTCGACGTCTCCGTGTCTGATTTGATTCGGAAAAATAGACTGCGCTATCTTGGCCATGTACTTCGGATGCAAAGAGATAGACTCCCAAAGTTATCTCTGTACTTGGACCCGGAAGAATCCTGGCGACGCCCCAGAGGCGGTGTTCGTAAGAATCTAAAGAGAACGATCGAAGACGATGCCAAGAAAATACTATTCAGCTACTCGAACATTGGCTGGCAAAGATTTAAAAGAATATGGAGACAAGAACTGGAAATGGTGGCTCAGAATCGATTGTCCTGGACTAATTTTGCTATTTCACTTTGATTTGACTTTATTTTCGTCTTCTTAATGTTGTAACTCACGATCTGTAAGGTCTAGTGGTTTAATAATAATAATATTTTCCAACTAACCTAAATCCACTCTTCTTCCACTACAACTCATCGTCAACGTAGCCGTCAGAATTTTCATCCGTCTTCGTTGTTTTAATCATAAATCCCATCATCTTGCTTCTCTCGATTTGCATACGATTTATTGTCGTGTTCAAATTCGTCTTCTTATCGCTGCTTTCCGCCTTGTAACTTTTCATACCCCGTCATTTCTCAACCTTCCTTTTCTTGATAATTCTCGTCCTGTTTTCTTCCTATCGTTGATAATCTCGTTTTCCTAGGCTTTCATTTCGACAACCGACTTTCAATTAAATCTTTCGTTAGTGACAAAGTACGCTCATCTACCTTAATACTCCGCAACCTCCGTCAAGTTCGTAGATTGATCGATTTCCCTTTTTGTATGACTTTCATATCATCTCTCCTTTTTTCTCGACTCGATTATTGTCTTAGTCTATTTTCCAACTCACCTAAATCCACTCTTCTTCCCCTACAACGCATCGTCAACGCAGATGTCCGAATTATCCTCCGTCTTCGTCGTTTTGATCATACATCCTACCATCTTGCTTCTCTCGATTTGCCTACAATTTATTGTCGTGTTCAAATTCGTCTTCTTCTCATTGCTTTCCGCTTTATAACTTTTCATACCCCTTCATTTATCAACCTTCCTTTTCTTGATAATTCTCGTCCTGTTTACTGTTCCTTGCTTTCCCGTAATTCCCTTCTTTTACATAAACATAACTACCCTACCTCTTTTCTCTTCCGTTCCTTCCTTGTGGATACTCATCTCTCGTGGAATCACCTAACCATTCATATACGCCAATCAGCCTCAATTCCGTGTTTTTAACGCCAAATCCGATTCAATTTAAACAATTTGAGTAATTTATCTGTATTATTATAACAAACAGCACAAATGAGCGACAAGCATGTCGCTTACAAAACATGATAAAAAACGTCAACGACTTAAGAATTCAATCAATAAGAAATCGCAAATTTTTTCTCTAGGCTTCGATAGCTTTCTTGATAGCATCTCTAGATATACTACAAGAGATATTCAGGCATTTTACTGAATTCCACTCATGAAATACCTGGTTGTAAATCGATAGTGATTTTATCGCTCGGTACACTTTACCTATCCCAGACAAGCTCTTACAGATGGTTAGTTATTTCAACACCATTGATCTTATTTTTTATGTTCCAGTCGAAAAGACGTAATATGAATGTCACAACGAATATGCATTGATATTGCTTTTTCTAACATGCAACTCCATAATATGCACCTAGAACGTTCTTCTAAATTGTCGCTTATTATGAAACACAAACTCGGTTCATGTATATTCGACTGACAAAATCTCAATAATATAAAACAATCAAATTCAATTTATCATCGTATTAGAATCATTCAACCTGCAAGGCTAAATTACACAAACATCGATCAATCCACAGATTTATTACTCTCAGGTAATCTCGAAGCCAACTACAATCATTTACGCTCAACACAACTTGATGCTTGTGTCGTGATTGTATAACATTTTTTTGTTTTGTTGATGTATTCAATAAAGTTTCTATGGTTCATCACAATTTATTGAATACATTTATCATGACTTTACTAGCATCGACAAACGATGTAGACTACACGCGATATCTACAGCCGTTAAACTGACAATATCGTACGATCAGGGCGCTACAGATCGATGGAGACATTGGCTTGCTACTTTAGAGACTTTTGTGGCTTACATTAATGCAACACCTGCTATCAAATTGACTATCCTCGCAATTTTGTGTGCTCTGAAATTTTTAAATTCATTCAACACGCGGAAACTTATGATGAGGCTATCGAGCGAGCTGTTGAAAACAATATTTGATAAACCCGTCAACGTGGTATACGCGCGATATATGTTGTACGCTCGACATCAAAATGAATCCGAAGACATTCAACAATACGCTAATGTTTTAAAACAACTAGCTTATGAATGTAATTTCACTGACGTTTCGGCTGCCGATCGCAGGGACCAAGCGATTCTGAACGCCTTTATTATTGGAATAGGCTCATCTAAAATAATACAAAGGCTTCTTGAGAGTAACCTACCAAAACTATTAAACGTAATCGACCAGGCAAAAGCGATGCATTAAACACAGGAGGTGTTTAAATGTGATAAAGGAGGGAACGCGGCGGACGTCGATAGGGAGTTGATTCCAGGCGAGTGAGGCGGCGACGAGGAAGGATCGGAGACCATAGTTGTTGGAGTAATTGGGAACGTGTAGTAAGATGGTATGACGGGAACGTAGCGATAGTGAATTGGGGCGAGTGTCGTCTAAGAAAGGAAGGTTGATGAACGATGGACAGCCGACGGCGATGATACGAAAAGTTACGAGAAGAAGGCGGAGTTTGATGCGGATGTGGATGGTGGACCAGAAGAGTTGGGTAAATATGTGGATGTGTGGTCGAAGCGACGGAGACGAAAGAGCACTTAAACGGCGGTGTTGATTATTCGTTATAGTAGTAGAATGATGGATTTTGGAGAATTGGCAAAAAGGCTAAGGCAGTAATCGATTTTAGGAAAAAAAGAGTCATACAAGAACGGAAGTCGATAAGGGAGCGGATATGGCGGATGTCACGGAGAATTAAGTTAGACGAGCGAACCTTATCACGGACGAAGGGTTTAAGGGAAAGGTGATCATCGAAATGGAAGCCTAAGAAAGTGAGATTGTGTACTATGGGGATGATCGATGAGGCAAAAGATATAGTGGGAGGAGATATGTTTGGTTTACGGGGGAGGATCCACATTATTTTAGACTTCTCGGGGTTTAGAACGAGATGAAGATTGGAGAGACGTTTTAGATAGAAGAAAGACAGTTGAAGGCAGAAATGCCGATATCGTGTATGCAATGTGCGGATGCATTAGCATAGATGACGATGTCATCGGCGTATTGCATGACGTTAAAGGAGAAAGGTTTGATAAACGGAGAAAGATGGCCAAGCAGAAGAGAGAAAAGCAGGGGACCTAGGACTGAACCGTGTGGGACCCCGCGAAAGATAGGGATGGGAGGGGAGGATGATGAATTAGAACAGACGCGAAAGGAACGGTCAGATAGATATAAGGCAGACCATGCTACAGAGGAAGAAGCAAAGATGTAATCATAACGAAGGTGAGAAATAAGGACGGAATTGTCGACAATGTCGAAGGCGGAGGAGAGTTTGAGGGAGATGAGAATACTATATTGAGCATTGTCTCAAGAAATGAGTAAGTCGTTGTAAACTTTCATGCAGGCGATTTCTGAGGAGTGATTAGAGCGGAAAGCGGATTGAAAAGGAGGGTACAGATTGGATGAGGAGAGATAAGCGTTGATTTGTATTAAGATGATGCGTTCTAAGAGCTTAGAAAGGGTAGGGAGTAGTGAAATGGGGCGATAGCTAGATTGAAGTGATCGGTCGAGCGATTGTTTCTTTAGGATGAACGAACGATTGCGACTTTTCAGTGTTAAGGGAAGATACGACTGCAGGTGAATGAATTAAACAAGGTTGTGAGAAAAGGGGATATCGATGAGCATATGGATTTAAGTATGTGGGTAGGCACGGGATCGGCAGGTGAGGTTTTGCTAGGCAGGGACATGAGAACAGATGAGACTTCGGAACGTGAGACAGGGAGAAGATGAAAGAGTTCCGGGTGGATGAGACTAGGCGGGGTAGAGTGGGATAGGATGGAGACCGGGGTGTGAGAGAGCATTGTGGATACTTTGATCTGGATTAATGACGAATAATCATGGGGATTGATGTTGCACGGCGGAGATGAGCGAGCAGGGATTGAGTTAAAATTAGAGTTGAATGAAGTGATGATTTTATGCTGCCAGAAGGAGTTGCATTTGGTACGTATTAGGTGGAGATGAAACCGGCGATGAGCAAGATAGGTATCATGGAAAGACGGAGTGATCGAGCGGAAATTACGTCTGAGAGAACAGTGATAGACTCTCAATGCATGACAGAGTCGACGCTTTGAGAGTAGGCATTGATGTCAAACCATGGGGCACGGTGCAAGCGACGGTGTAAGTTAGACTTGAAGGGCAAGAGAAGATCGAGAATGGGTGTGAGTTCAGAGTCGAAAAGAAAGGCGAGATCGTGAGGAGAGGAATATGTTATTGTTCGATAGGATAGAGACGATTTGAGTAAGGCAGAGCGGTGAAGGAAGAGGTCAAGATTTCTCCAAGAGCGACGTAGTATTGTAGGTGTGTGAGGAGGGGTGTCGTTGTGAGCGACATCAAGGGCGACGAGAAAGTGATCGGATAGACCAGGATCGAAAATGGAGAGTGAGTTGTAGTCAGCAAACTGATCGGGGACAGCAATGATGTCGAGTTCCCCATCAAGGATATGTGGGTGCAGTGGAGATTAGTTTGTAATTATAGTTGGATAGAATGTTGATGAACCGAATTGAATCCGTGGAAGAGGGGCGATCAAGGAGGATGTTGAAGTCGCCTAGTACGAGTGAAGGGATGGATGATGACAAAGAACAATGAGAAAGAAAGTCAGCGAGTTCGGTAAAAAATAAAGATGTAGGAGCTGATGAACCAGTACGGTATACAATGGCGAGATCTAGTGATCGGTAAGAAGAACGACAAGTGAGCAATTCAAAAGAGCTAGGACTCTTTTGAATCATAGGAGATTCAAAAGAATCTCCTAGGATTCTTTTCCTAGGGCGGGTAAGACCTCCAAATTATTGAAAACAATTTCGCCTTCTATAGTTCTTGTGATGAACTATAGAAGCTTTATTGAATACATCTAAAAAACAAAACAAAATGTTATACAATCACGACATTCACCCCCGCCAAATACAATCGTTTAAGTACGTTAGGTAATTTCTCTTCAGCTGCGGTCTTAGTGAACTGTGTGATAATTCATTCATATCATGTTCTGATTCTGGTACATAGAAGGAATCTTCTTCGTCAATCGAGTTATTGTTCATCTTCTGATCAGATTGAATATCTCGAATGTGATCCTCATTTGTAGTATCATTCGATTGATTAGACAGACCATTATAAGCATTGCTCGATGTAGTCAGTTTCGCGCTCCCGAGAGCTAAGTCTCCTAGAGAAACAAAGCTCTCCCGATTATCAGGATATCTTACAGCAGCATAATTCGGATTAGAGACTACTAGCTATGCTGGTTCCACTAGAGGCTAGAATTTAGATTTTCGAGCGTGTCGTCTTACTAGTATAGTAAGGCGACACTAGTTAAAAAATTGTCCTGATTATTAAAAACTTAAAATCAATCCAGTTCCAGATCAATCCAGTTCCAGATCAATCCAGTTCCAGATCAATCCAGTTCCAGATTAATCCAGTTCCAGATCAATCCAGTTCCAGATCAATCCAGTTCCAGATCAATCCAGTTCCAGATCAATCCAGTTCCAGATCAATCCAGTTCCAGATCAATCCAGTTCCAGATCAATCCAGCAAATGTAACAGTTTTAACGCAAGGACGTCGATGGGAGGACGCAAGAAGACAGCTACGACCGATACCAACTGTACTCAACTACAAGTAGAGAAATCTACATAGAGAAATCTTTTCGTAGAGAAATCTACGAAAAGTATATCCGATTGAACTCGTTTATCCAACGAAAACTGTAATGAGTTGGAAGAAACCAAAAGGTTATCTATTGTCAAGTGTTGCGGATCAGTGAGTTTATTGTTGCTTTCCAAATAAGAATATATGTTTTTGACTATAAGCTTTGCAAGTAACTTACAAATAATACATGTCAATGCAACTGGGTGGGTATTCTTACACACTTGTCGATCTCCATTTTTATACGCTGGAAATACAATGGACCCCTTCCAACGTAAATGAATTCGAGATTGGAGAATAGAAAACTGAAACATATGGTAAAACATATGAATATATTTAAGGAGCAATTTTTTTCAAAAGAACTAAGGGAAGTCCGTTTGGATTTCCCTCAATGCAGCGGTGTTCGGTGTTCGAAAGTGGCTATTGAAACGGGTTGCCTCACGTGCATGCTGATGCAGACCATTGTTGTGTAGAAAACTCAATAAAACCGAGTTCGATGCAATGCGACCAGGAGACGAAAAATAGTCCCAATCTATTGAGGGAATAGTCAGATCTCCTTAAATTAGACATTTTTTATGTTGACCACAGAGCTCAATAAGTTCTATTAAATCATCGCTACTTGCCTAAAAAGGACGATAGAACGCTAACACATGCATATAATTGACCTTATCAAGGCACAATTTGAGCTATAAAGCCTCATTCCCATTGGTATCACTAACCGTTAGCAAACACACTACATCAATACCTAAACTACAATGTAGTAGACCACCCCTCCCCTTCGTACAGATCGATCACAACGAAACAGGTTATATCCCTCTATTAATAATAAGCTATTAGGAGCAAGGTCAGAGAGCCAAGATACCATTTCCGACTCAGTTTCCATATCCAGACCAGACATGATTTTACTAATTGTGAAATTCGATATCATGTCATCTGGGAGTATAGGGCTGGTGTAATCTTGGTCAGAGAGCCAAGATTCACTGAAGGAAGTGATATTTGGATGATGAAATGTAGCTATACCTTAAAAAATAGATTTTTTACGTGGCGAATGCGTGCTACCGCACGCTTACATGACCACAAAGAAAAAATCTAAATCATTGTTGAGAAGGTGGGAACGGTGGAGGTATTTGAATGTGATAAATGAGGGAGCGCGGTGGGCGTCGAGTGGAAGCCGATTCCAGGCGAGGGGGCGGCGACGAGAAAGGATTGGAGTTTCATCCAACAACTAGATGTTGGATCTCAGTTAATCCAACATCTAGTTGTTGGATTAACTGAGAACGTGGAGTAAGAGGAAATGACGAAAACGCAGCGATAGAGAGGTGAGGCGAGTGTCGCATAAGAAAGGAAGATTGGTGAATGTTGATGAGCCGACAGCTTTGAGACGAAAAATGTCGAGAAGAAGGCGGAGTTGAATGCGGATGTGGAGGTTGTGCCAGGAGAGTCTGGCAAGACCTTCAATTCATCTATCTTATTGAGGATGCTTCGAACGTTCGAATGCATAACTTTGAGCCAATTATGGTTTTTACGATTAGGCGCATTGGTCATATTTTACAATTCTCAGAAATATTTTTCATAACGGGGGGGGGCATCTCAATCGTGGACGACACGATTGAGTCATACACAGCTGTATGACTTTTGCTGTTTTTCGTTAGTAGACATGTAAGCGTATAGTTGGCACGAATTTGCCACATTAAATAAATTATTATTAATGCTCTGCCATATATTTCTTTAAAATCCTTGAATTGAAATGATACCTTCATGTTTTTTTATTTTATCGAATTGAAAAGCAACAAACTGTAAATTAAAATTTTAGTTATTCTAAATATTACGACAGATAAATATTAAATATGAAAATACGAGAGGAAATAAAATTTTTAGAGTATAAAGTTGTATACTTTTCTGGGTCGAATAATATTAATTTCTGGTCAAAAGAAATTGTTTTTAACGAGGCATCCTCTAGAATTAAAACTCTTGAATGGTTAAGAATATTGTCTTGGTTCGAATAAATACTTACAATTGAAAAGGCTGCACGAACAGCCGAAATATTTAAATAAAATTCAAGAGTTTTAATTCTCGGGACGCTTCGCAAAAAAAATCATTTCTGGATATTAAATTTCGGGCAAACAACTTGATGCTGACGATTTCAACAATTAAACGTTTTTTATAATTACCTTCCAGATCAATTATTTCGACGATATCGAAGTCGATAGATAGTATGGCTAGCGCTAAACACATGATCTCACAGCACGAAATTTATATATAAATATAAAATTTAATATATACGACAATATACACCTCGATGCACACGATAAAGCGGACAGTCCTCCTGATGCAGAATTTTAAACCTTCATTGTTTTATAACATTTGATAAATTACATTTTTTTATCTTTAAAAAATAAAAAGAAATATAAAATTTTGATAAAAAATCTTTCAGTCCAGACGCGAAAGAACGACGATAACAGCATTGATACCGTTTCGTCATCATTATGGCTAATTAGTGCCAGATTCTTCCCATTGCTGGATGCAGAGGAGGACTAGCAGACGGCAAAAAAACAAGTCATGTGCATGAGGTACTAAAACATCTTTAGTACCACAATAGAGTGCTAAACCAGGACTACGGCTTCACCAAAAAAGATCATTACGAAAAGTACTGGCAAATATCACCGCAAGTATTTTTTATATAAGCTAACTTCTTATATGAATATCTCAAACGAGAGTGATTGTTATTCCATTTGAATTATGTTAACAATCTTTTAAGCCAGACGCGAAAAAACGACGATAACTGTATTTGATACCTTTCATCATCATTATGACTCATAAGTACCAGATTCCTCCCACTGCTGGATGAAGAGGACTACTAGCAAACGGCGAGAAACAAGTCATGTGCCTAAGGTACTAGAACACCTCTAGTACTATCATAAAAATACAAAAATTTTGATTCTAAAATATACAAAATTTTGATTTAATTTATAAAATATAAATTTCTACAAATAAATGCACATATTTCTTTCGCCCGATGTAAAGCTCGAACCCACGGCTTTGGGATGAAAAGTCGCACGTCCTACCGATTGAGCTAAGTGCTCAATTATTAAACTCGCCATGTCATAACTGAGATGACGAACTATCCCGAGAAAATAAAACGAAATTTAAATCGTATTTGTTTGATATTTCGAATGAGTTTAATCTTAAAATACAAAAATTTTGATTTTATTTAAGATATACATTTTTAAAAATTAATGCACATATTTCTTTCGCCCGATGTGGGGCTCGAACCAACGGCCTTGGGATTAAATATCGCACGCTCTACCGATGGAGCTAACAGTGCTCAATTATTAAACTCGCAATGTCATATCTGAGATTACGAACTATCCTGAGAAAATAAAACAAAATTCAAATCGTATTTGTTAGAAGTTTTTATAAGAAGTGAATATAAGAAGTTTTTCTAAAGATATCATATATTCAATAAATCAAAAATTAATTAACGACTATGATAGGCTAAGTTGTATAATAGACAGTTATTGTAATACAAAATACTATAATCGTACAATAAATGTTAACAATAACAATAGAAAATATACATTAACCATAAACTTCATTAATAAATGTATAGATAACATAAATATAGCCGGACTTTTAAATAATTCTAAAAGTGAAGAAATAATAGGGTCAGATTTAAGTAAATATGTTCCTAAAATAAGGTATAAATTCCTACCACCATTAGGACAAAAAATTTGTAATTGTAATAAAGAATTAAAATCAATATGTAACGATAATATTAGGAACATAATGGAAACTGAATGCAATTGCAAAAGTCTTAGTTTTGATAAAATAAATGAACATATATGTACCCAGAATCTAGAATTAATTGAAAATTGTGAATTAAGAAAGCTGCTATCAAAAGGGTATAAATATAGATTAAATAACAACAACGACAAAAATAAAATATACAGTTCGTTATATAATAACTTAAATGATTACTTTAGTAAGCTGATTAATAGTGAAAGCTCGAATATATCTAAGATAAAAATTTGGAAAGATTATATATTTGATAAAATTAAAAATAAAATGAAAATAACAAACAATTATAAAAGAAAAGATAAAATTAATAAAGATATGTATACAGAACTTAATAAATTAACGGATAACTATATAATAACAACCATTGATAAAGCTAGTAATAACTTTGTCTTCATATGCAAAAAGCTTTATTATGATATACTAATGAAAGAGGTTAATTCTAATGATTTAAATGTAAATCCAACATATGAACGTAGTGAGTTAAGTTTAGAAACAATTATTACAAGTCACTGTTCTATAATGGATAAAAAGGGTATAAAGGTTGAATTAGATAATAAAACTATACCTATATTATATGGAATCCAAAATTACATAAAAATCCAATAAAACCTAGGTTCATATGTAGTGCGTTTAAATGTACATTAAAACCACTTTCTGTCTATATGAATAAAATACTTAAAGTAATTAAAGCACATTTTAAAAAATATTGCAAGGTAATCGAAATAAATACTGGTATAAAACACTATTTCAGGATTAATTCTACAAAAGAATTTTTAGAACAGACAAAAGGAATAAATTTTCAAAATATAAATACATACGATTTTAGTACTCTTTATACAAATCTAGGTTTAGTAGATATTAAAGAAGCGTTAGTAAAATTAATTAATCTTATATTCGGAAAAAGATATACATATATATGTTATAATAATTATAACGCCTATCTAACAAAAATCTAACTATCAAATAAATATAAATATATGGATAAAATTGAAACCTTAAATATTTTGATAAATCAAAACTATTTAAAAGTAGGGACATCTATATTTAGACAAGTAAAAGGTGTTCCAATGGGTGGTAATAGTAGCCCAATTATAGCTAACTTGTTTTTAAGCTTTAGAATATGAATTTGTTCATAACTGTGTAAAAACTAAATCTAAACAATATAAATATATGAAATATATGTTTCGATACATTGATGATATATGTGTATTTAATTCTAATAATTTTTATTCAATTCGTGAGCACATTTATCCAGAAAGCCTTATTCTTAACAAAACCAATATTAATGATAAAGAAGGTGTATATCTAGATATGAACATTAAATTAACATTAACTAAAACTACTGTTAATTTATATTGTAAAGATGACATATTTAAATTTACAAGAAACATATTTTTGCATGAGCATTCATGCATACCATATAATATAAAATATAATACATTAAATAATGAAATTTTAAGAATTGCAACAATATGTAATGATATTGGCTTTCTTCAAAGTCATTAATAATTTAATAGATACATATTTTAAACTAGGTTACTATAAAAATAACATCAATCAGAAAATAGTAAAATATATAAATCAACACAATAATATAAAGAATAAATTTAAACTCTTAAGTGGCAAATTTTTATGGATGGATAATAAATAATATATTTTGTATTAGAATAAGATACTAGATAGTTATTTCAGAGGAAATACATCATTAGCATGTATTTGGCCCGCTGCTATGTTGGGTAGAGGAGTTAGGGGCCGAAACCTGATATCATAGCAGTTCCTCCCGATGACCTCTAATTCTTATTCTGATACGACGTCTGTAATTTATTAGTCAATTCATAAAAATGACGTTTATTTTAAATTTCATTTTTTTAACTTGATTAAAATTATAGAAAATCTAAAAACAATTATTAATTTTATTATTTAATTATTAAATTTTGATTTAGCATTATTATGTTTTGTTTATTTTATAATTATATTAAATACGTAGACTCAGTTAGCTGATTTAATTTGTTAGATATTTCTAATGAGTTTAATCTAAAAATACAAAAATTTTGATTTTATTTATAAAATATAAATTTCTAAAAATTAATACACATAATTCTTTCGCCCGATGTGGGGCTTGAACCCACGGCCCTGGGATTAAAAATGTCACTACCAATTATCACTCTAACCGGGCTCAATTATTAAACTCGCTATGTAATATCTGAGATGGCGAACTATCCCAAGAAAATAAAACAAAATTTAAATCGTATTTGTTAGATATTTCTAATGAGTTTAATCTAAAAATACAAAAATTTTGATTTTATTTATAAAATATAAATTTCTAAAAATTAATACACATAATTCTTTCGCCCGATGTGGGGCTCGAACCGACGACCTTGGGATTAAAAATGTCACTACCGATTATCACTCTAACCGGGCTCAATTATTAAACTCGCCATGTAATATCTGAGATGGCGAACTATCCCAAGAAAATAAAACAAAATTTAAATCGTATTTGTTAGATATTTCTAATGAGTTTAATCTAAAAATACAAAAATTTTGATTTTTTTAAGATATATTTTTTTAAGTATTAATACATATAATTCTTTCGCCCGATGTGGGGCTCGAACCCACGACCTTGGGATTAAAAGTCCCACGCTCTACCGATTGAGCTAACCGGGCTGGTATACTAGTTAACAGTATATAATTTATATTTAATGTTAAGTGAATTTTTGTAATTATAGAAATCGCCATGCCATATCTGAGATGACGAACTAAAATTCGTATTTGTTTGATATTTATAATTAGTTTAATCTAAAAATACAAAAGAAAATACAGAGCAATGTATAAAGTTAAAATGCATTATGAAGTGTTTGCCATGGTTTCAACAAAAACGCAGAGTAAGCTTAGCAAAAAGTACGTTCATCCAGTTCTTCTAATGTTCTTCTGAGAATACCCAGAATCCATCAAAATTTACTTTATCATTTGGACATGGGAAGTAGTCTCATGGCTATTGTCCACCATTAGCTGGAAATAAGAAAACCTATGTACTTTTTTAATAGTTTAGTTGTCTATTGTGTAACGTAATACATTATTTCTCTGTCAATGTGCAAATATTTATATCTACATTTAAGTCTAATCTACGAGATTGACACCATCAAGTTATAAGGTTCACATCCTGCAGTAAACGATCATGGTTCTCACCGATTACTAAACTTCGCCAGATCTCCCAGTCATCTGCATAGATAATGCAGTTACTAGATATTAAATTCGGGAGATCGTTTATATACATATCAATCAGTTAAGGTCTAATTACGGGACTCTGAGATACACCGCATCTAAGAGGCTTAGTGTTAGACAGCTCATTGTCACTTTTTACTGCGATTTTCCGTGCACGCAAAAATTCTTCAATCCACCTCACAATTTTGTCGTTAATTTCACATAATCTTTATTGTGCAAGAATAGTTAAATGAATGGCCTGGTTGAATGTTTTAGTAAGGTTAAAGAAAAGAACATCTAATCGAAGCCAGCCCCAACAGAATCGACCCAACTCGTTCTGGCAATCACTAGGTTAGTGACTGTTGAGCTACCACAAGTCTGCATACTAGTTTTTCCAACAACTTGCAACAGATACTGATTAGACCAATTGAGCGATAATTGATAGGTCGATAATAATAGATCGCCCTTCTTATACAAGAGTCGGATAAAGGAAAATTTACAATCCAAAGGAATTGTTCCTTATTTGATGGAGTAAGAGAAGATTGCATAAGGGATCAACACTAATAGAAAGAAGTTCGCGAAGAAGGAGAGGTGGGATATCTCATCTGGCTTATCAGTGAGTAACCGTCGTAGTTTTATTAGCCTTGTAAGCACCACACTTTTATTAAGGATGGCATTATCAGGAAGCGGTGGTCAACATGATGCGAACCGTTCCAGAGATGTGACTTGAGAAATTACATTATCAAGCCAGAACTTATCAAGGAAAATAATAGTAATAGTTCTTTGGTCGTAAGCGGTATTTCTGGTATGAGTGAACATACTAACTATCAGATCAGATAAATGCGTCGATGTGTTTTATTCAACAATAAAAATAATGCCAAATAAAAATTAAGTAATTAAATAATAAATAATTATAAATAATAATTAATTCTCCTTGATTTCCGCCGTATCCGCTTCCTTATCGACATCCGTTCCTGTATGTATCTTATCTCATCGCTTCTTTTCCCTAAAATCGATTACTGCCTCGGTATTTTCGCCAATTCTCCAAAATCCATCATCCTACCTTTACAACAAATAATCAACTCCGCCGTTCGAGTGCTCTTTCGTCTAAGTCGCTTCGACCACACATCCACATATTTTGCCCAACTCTCCTGGCCCACTATCCACATCCGCATACAACTCCGCCTTCTTCTCATTACTTTTCGTCTCATCGCTGTCGAATTTTCATCGTTCATCAACCTTCCTTTCTTAGACGATACTCGTCCCACGTCTCTATCACTGCGTTCCCGTAATTCTCTCTTACTCCACGTTCTTAATTACTCTAACAACTACGGTCTCCGATCCTTCCTCGTCGCCACCCTATTCGCCTGGAATCAGCTTTCTCTCGACGTCCGCCGCGCTCCCTCCTTTATTACATTCAAATGGCGCCTCCGTACGCACCTCATCGACACATGTTTTAGGTTTTTGTTTTTTGTTGCTGTGGTCATGTAAGCGTGCGCAGGCACGCATTTGCCATGTAAAAATAGAATTTTTTAAGGAAGAAGAGGGCATTCTCTTTGTCTAGTTGTAATGTGTTTTCTCCAGTTGTGATGGTGAGTCTAGTGCTGTTTTAGAGAGTATCACTTACTGTGGTCTTAGACAACATGTTTGCGGTAACACCCGTTTTGCAAAGGACAATAGTTCTCTTTTGGATCTTTGCTTATGCTCTACTAGTCAGATTGTTAGCAGCGTTCAGCTTGAAACACCGATTGGACTATCGGATCATTGCCTGGTAGTTGTTAAGTTAAGATTCTCTTCGAGGGTAAGTGGAGATATTAGTGATAAACGAGAGGTTAATGTTTTTAAGACTGGTATCACTGCATTATCCTTACTGTTATCGAAAGTACAGTGGCTAAACCCTAATCTCGTAGGTGTAAACGCAGCATGGCAACAATTTCGGCATGGCAACAATTTCGAGATACTCTGTACTCCTTAATAGTTAAATTTTCTCCTCTTAGACATATGGGTTGCCGTAAGCAGGCGCCTTAGTTTAATAATGAATTGCGATCTGATTGGAAAACTCGTAACTCAGTGTTTAGAGATTTTAAGAATGGTCAATGTGCATATGATGATTACAAGCACTCAAGAAATTTGTTTAATACTTTGAAAAAGCAAAAACGATTTGCGTTTGAGAAATCTCTAGCAAAGCGATGCTTGTATGATGTGAGATCACTTTTCAGCTATGTGCCCGTTCGTAAAGCACCTAAATCTTCGATTGTTCAGCATTTTGACGACGTTACTGTTGATGTACTCTCGGAACGTTTTTCTGCGCACTATGTAGCCGTGGTAGAGCATGAGAATATTCCACAGTAGAACAGGTGAAGCAAATACACCCTTGTGTCATGTGATTCACCTGTCACCCGTCTTCATTTTGACATTTTTAAAATGTTCTCGCCTGGGGACGTTTATAAAGAATTATGTCGCCTAAAATCATTCAACTCCAAAGGTCCCGACTTGCTTCCTTCTGTTTTTCTATGTAGCTTGGCTAGCTCGATATTTGGTTCGTTGTGACTTATTTAGACATTCTATTCTTGATGGTGCTCTTTCGAATATCTGGAAGGTCTGTACTCCATTCGATTGTCAAAGTAGGTGCTCGCTCATCGGTTGATAATTATAGGTCAATCAGTATAACTTGTGTCTGCTGTCAAATTTTGGAAAGGCTTGTACATGCTTTTATGGTTGATTCCTGCAGTAGGAATAATGTATTAGCTCCTGAGCAGCACGGGTTCATAAAGGGTCACTCTACTATCTTCAATTTGCTCTTTGCTCACTGTTCCTGGTCAGAAAACAAGGCGAATTCTGTAGATACAGACATCATATTTTTCGATTTTTCAAAAGCGTTTGATTGAGTTGATCATGACCTGCTTCTTATGAAACTGACAATCACAGGACTTCCTATTGCTTTTGTTAAATGGATCAGGGCCTTTCTGCATCAACGAAGCTTCAGATTGCGTGTTGATAATACACTATCTTCGGTTAGGCCTTGTCACCTTAGGGATCCGTTTTAGGTCCACTGTTATTCAGTATATATGTAAATGATTTACCTGCAACCATTTGCTCGCCAGTGCTATTGTAGGCTGATGACTTAAAGATTTGGAGGGGTATTTACTCGAGTAATGATATTAGCATTTTACAGAGAGATATTGATAGGGTCGAGTTATGGGCGGCGAGCAACAAGCTAGTGATGAATGTCATCAAATGCAAACACATGCGTGTGATCATGACCTGCTTCTTATGAAACTGACAAACACAGGACTTCCTATTGCTCTTGTTAAATGGATCAGGGCCTTTCTGCATCAACGAAGCTTCAGAGTGCGTGTTGATAATACACTATCTTCGGTTAGGCCTTGTCACCTTAGGGATCCGTTTTAGGTCCACTGTTATTCAGTATATATGTAAATGATTTACCTGCAACCATTTGCTCGCCAGTGCTATTGTAGGCTGATGACTTAAAGATTTGGAGGGGTATTTACTCGAGTAATGATATTAGCATTTTACAGAGAGATATTGATAGGGTCGAGTTATGGGCGGCGAGCAACAAGCTAGTGATGAATGTCACCAAATGCAAACACATGCGTGTTCTGGGTAGAGTTGTAAAGTCCCTGTCAGTAGGTCAATACACTTATTGTGGTCGTGAAATAGATAGTGGTGTAAGCCATAAGGATTTGGGAGTGTTGATTGACCACAACCTGCGAACTGCCCCACATACCGCTCTGGCATGTGCCAACGGTAATAAAATGGTAGGGGTCATTAGGCGCACTTTCTTAGCTCTTAATCCGGTTGCTCTTCGACCTCTAATTTTGGCTCACGTTCTAAGCCGGTTGTTGTATGCGGCCCCTTGTGTATACCCATGCAGAGTTGGGGAAAACTTGATCTCTGAGAGAGTGCTTCATCGTTCAACAAAGTTGGCGCCGATCTTGGCGCAAATGCACTATGAGTGTCGTTTGCAATGTCTTCGGCTTGAGACCGTTTCTTAGACCCGTCAGTATATCGATATGAATATGGTGTGGCGAGTTCTTCGTTCTTCAAATCATCCTCTTCGGATGTGTTTACAACTGTGACAGTCAGTATTCCTTCGCGGACACATTTTGACTTTGAACCGGAATTTAGTGAAAAAGTCCCGGTGTATAAAATTTGAACGAAGAGTAGTTGGACCTTGGAACAAACTGGATGGACGGACTGTTTGCAGCAGTGGTGCCTCAGCATTCAAGTCCGGATTACGGATGGATCCTGCTATGTGCAAGGAAGTGTTCCCCTATAGATGTGAACAGTTTTTATGATTTTGTCGATTTTTATTTCATGTAAAACGGCTATTTAAGCCCGTGCTTGTAAGCCGTTGAAACAATAATAATAATTTTGTGCAATGTAAAATTATCTAAAAAATTTCGACTTTCCCATTCAGCGTGTAACTTATGGAATGATTTACCACTATCGTTGTGAATGCTGCCAGCTTTCTGGATTTTCAAAAAATGCTGAAGAATTGATTAATGTAGCCGGATGTGGTACGTCGAATCGAGACGTTCTATAATTGACCTTTTTCTTTTCTTCTTTTTGTTGTCGTGATCGAGCAAAACAGCCTTGTGGCTAATGATCTGTATGTAATAATATATTTCGCTAGTTGCGTTTATGGTATTATCAGATGCTAACAAAACATACAGGTTTGTTTTGCTTCTGTTTGTAATGATGCTAGGAGCAGCTTGTGAAATATAACAATAAATCATTGTTTTATTGATCCAGCACAAAAAATCGTACGGATTTTTTTACTAATTGTTGAAAAAAAATCCAAATTCACCAAAAAAATATTGGGATTTTTTTTCACCAAAAATTGGTGAAACAAAAACCCATAAGATGGCAAATTTTTTAAAAATGAGAAACCAGAAAGGAAATGAAAATTTGATTTCTGAATATTTTATTTACAATTTTTATAAAAAAAACGGGTGGAATCGAATATTGGAGATGCGTTAATATGAAATGTCGAATCCTTGGTCATATAAGCATAGAGAATACGTTTATTACGCACAAAGACCAAAACGAATGGTTTTTGGCAACCTTGTTCCCCTTGTTTATATTTTGCTCCCAAATAAAGCAGAGGCTACTTATTTGGAAGCCTTTACTATTCTCAAAACTTTACTCAATATTTCTGTTTCCTACATAATTACAGATTTTGAAATGGGATTGATTAATGCACTAAAATCATCTTTTAAAAGTACGATGGGTGGATGCACTTTTCATCTAGGTCAGGCAGTATATAGGAAGTTACAAAGATGTGGACTCTCTTCGCTCTATAATAATGATGAAAATTTTAGAAGATTGATAAAAATGCTTCTTAATTTAACATATTCTCCTCCGGATCGTGTTCCTACATTCTTTTCTTTGATATCCGAAAACTTATTGCTCAATTATCCAGATGCTGCTGAATTAATATAATATTTCAAACGACAATATATTGGCGATGAATCTAGATCATCTATTTATTCTATTTTATTCTGGAATTGTTATCTAAGAGTTTTGAATTCTATCCCTAGAACGATAAATTCTCTTGAAGCATGGCATAGATCGTTAAATTCAATGTCAAGTGTGGCACATGTTAACTTAGGAAAATTTATTGACTTGTTAAGACAAATAAATGAACGGAATAGGGTGTTAATTTTACAGTCTAGGAAAAAATAGTGTTAACTGAACGAGATTTCAAAACATAAGCTCTTTTAATTGAAATTTTAAAATTTTTTAAAAGATACTATTAACTAGAATTTTTTGAAAGTATAGGTAATTTGATGTTTTGGAAGGTCGATAATGACGTTTTTCTTTAACAAATTTGATTTATTTTATTTTAATTTTGCTTTTTAACAAAAAATAATAGAAGTTCGGTTTTTTCGGTCAAAAATTGGTGAAAAAAATCCCATATTTTGGGTGAATTTGGACTTTCCCATTGAGCGTGTAACTTATGAAATGATTTACCCCCTTTCTTTGTGAATGCTGCCAGCTTTCTGAATTTTCAAAAAATGCTAAAGAATTGATTAATGAAACCGGATGTGGTACGTCGAATCGAGGCGTTCTATAATTGACCTTTTTCTTTTCTTCTTTTTGTTGTCGTGATCGAGCAAAACAGCCTTGTGGCTAATGATCTGTATGTAATAATATATTTCGCTAGTTGCGTTTATGGTATTATCAGATGCTAACAAAACATACAGGTTTGTTTTGCTTCTGTTTGTAATGATGCTAGGAGCAGCTTGTGAAATATAACAATAAATCATTGTTTTATTGATCCAGCACAAAAAATCTAAATTTACCAAAAAAATATTGGGATTTTTTTTCACCAAAAATTGGTGAAACAAAAACCCATAAGATGGCAAATTTTTTAAAAATAAGAAACCAGAAAGGAAATGAAAATTTGATTTCTGAATATTTTATTTACAATTTTTATTAAAAAAACGGGTGGAATCGAATATTGGAGATGCGTTAATATGAAATGTCGAATCCTTGGTCATATAAGCATAGAGAATACGTTTATTACGCACAAAGACCATAACCATAATAGTGAAGAGTCAAAAAAATTATTGATCCAGCACAAAAAATTTCAAAGTATTGAAAATCTTAATCATAAGATTTTCAATAATTTATATTTTAAAAGTAAGAATATATTACCAAGTAATTCAGAATATTATTATGAAATTGAATTCTCGTTAAACTTTTCCTTTCTTGTTTACCATTCGAATTTGCTTGTGGGGATACGAGTAGCAAATCTGTGATAAAATGCTTAACTTCGCTTTTCAATATATTCGGTCCTCCTCAATTTGTACTCACTGACCGAGGACGATCATTCACTTCAAACGAGTTTTATTCATTTTTGCATAAAAATTGTGTTGCTGTAGGACACAGTTCTGTGTACAATTCACGTGGAAATGGCAAAGTTGAACGTCTAAATGGAACTTTGTGGCGAGCCATACAACTAAGATTATACGATCTAAGATATCTACTACATATATGGGAAGAGACACTTGACATCGCACTTCATTCTATTCGTTCATTGCTCTGTACATCTATCGGAACTACACCACACGAGAGAATGTTTTTCCATCCTAGGCGAATTTCTGAAAGACAAGCAACACCAAAGACAATACAGAGAGATGATATAGTTCTTGTTTGTAATTTTAATTATCAAAATAAGTATAGTCCTAAAGTAGTCGAGGGCAAAATAGTTTATAAAAACGACAACTGCCCTCGAGTTGTACTAAATAACGACCGCGAAGTTACAATTAATAATCGACATATATGCCATCCAACGGAATCGTCTAGTTTAGAATATGAACTTGTCCCAGAATCAAAATCTCCCTTAAACGTTTCATCAGAAGAACGGGATATACAAAATATTGATGATGATCAGAATCGGAATAGATTTGACGAAATCGAGAAACCTGATGATCTTTCAGATGATTTTTCAGAATATACAAACTCACCAGAAGAAATAAAGACGTACGATATAAATAGCAAATTCCCTGGCGGATTACAGATTTCTTCAAAAGGCCGAAAACTAGCAAGACCAAAATATCTCAACGATTATGTTTAAAAAAAGAAGAGCGCCGAAGAATTACATATTTGACAAGTAACTTGAACTATTTATCTTGTATTGAACTTTGCTTTAACGATTATATTTGTTATAGATATTTAAATAAAGCTTCCTGAAAGTTTAATATTACAATATGGAAGTGAATCAATCGAATTTGTCATACAGTTTTGTTATTTGGACATAAACTAACATCCCGTTGGACGTTTAGCGATCATATTGAGAACGTGCTTTGCAAAGTATTTAGTAGAATTCATTCGGTGCGTCTTCTGGGTTCATCAACTTTTGAAACAGCTAAACGTTACTTCGATATTCTATTCTCACATATAATGAGTTACGGTATCCAATTGTTTTGGATAGACATGACAGTTAACCATTTTCGTCAGTTTGACGGCAGTTGGTGGGTGTTTTTAAAGAGATATTTCGGACTCTTGATAAAAGTTTCCTCGACTATTTTAGTTTTCCTGACCAAACAAAGCCCACTATCTAAATTATTAAAGCAACGATTTGATTTGCCACCTACCATAGCTTGGGAGGAGTACATGTCTAGATGGACAGTGAAGCAAAGCTTAATTAATAAGGAGTACCAGCACACACCAGCAATTCTTTATCCTTGCATTTGGCTGAACGGGACCAGTAAACAGAAAAGAGCTGTAATTATGTGGGCATCTATGGATGGGCTACATCATCATTATTGTCGAAGTAGACTTATGTAACACAATCTCGACTCCACATGCATTTGCCGCTTCTGTATTTCTTCGTGTAAGGATATCAATCATTACAAGAAATGCATTCACCTCAGAGCATTAACTCTATTGCAGCTGGAAAAACTATGATTTGATTTGAATTTCTGCTTGGTCTAAATATTTATCCTCACTGCCAGTGGCAAAAGAGGTTTTATAATAAATTCTCTCAGATTATTATTAATAATATATGCCGAGAAGTCATCTTAGCGAGGGCGAAACCGATTTTAGTCTTAATAGAACGAATGCTCTCGTAGTAGTAAAGACCCTGCGCATAGAAGATAGCATCGCAATTCATTTCAAAAGGACGGACGCGGATGGACCCATTCCACTATTTTTTGCAAAAATCACAGGAATGAAAACAGCATTCTCCATTCTCGACACTCTTTCGCCGTACCTGGCAATTTTCCGCTGCTCGTGATAACGGAAGTGATTCGAGATTGGTTTCGATGAATAGGACGGAGCAAGGTGACTAAATATGCAAATGTCCAATAAGGACCGCTCCGTTCTATCACCTGATAGACCGCTGCAACCAATATCGAGACGCGCTCCTATATCTGTAGATGTGCTTTGAGCCTTATAGCATTCGTTCTATTAAGTCTAAAATCGGTTTCGCCCATGCTAATATGACTTCTGCTGCATTCGAGGTGATCGTTCCAGAGGAGGCCATTCAATTCGACGTTGGACTGCATTGTAATTTTTTGTGTTTATCTAATAATATTATTAATTTTATTACTGGGCCCATTCGCGGGTAACCGTGAAATGTGTTAATTTTCAAATAATTATGAAATAGCAAAAAAATATATGCCAATATATTAATAATATAATAATATATTAATAATATATTATTAATAATATACAACCGGTGGTTTAGGCAATCAGGAAAATCTCTACTGAAGCGCATCGCATCCACGCAAGCTGTACATCGAACAGGCCAGTATCCTGGGTTATTGGCGAACCTCAAACGACGTTTATCCTTCGAAGTGGCACGTTTTGCATCAGCATGTTTTAGAGCACCAAGAAGTTCAATCGGATCACCAACTATCCACGCGACCCGTTCAATCCCCTCATCCACAAATGTCGAGTACATACACAATCCAGATCCTCATTTAATTGAGAAGAGCTAATATTTATGATCAACAATTTTAAAGCCCATTTGGGGATTGACTTTTGTAAAAAAAATCGATTATTAAAAAATAATGATAGATGCCCGTCACGATGCGATCCTATATGGATTTTACGGTTTATAACACATTTGCCCATCATATAATGCAGAAGCGCTAAGCACATTCAAGTATCATGAATTACGAAAACGATCATAGTATGCCAAACGAGTCAGCTATACAGAAAACGGAAACTTCTTCCCCATTGTAATGTCAACTTCTGGAGGTATTGGCAGTGTTGCACTAAAAATACTAACACATGTTGCGTATATCAAAACAGAAAACACGAAGAAGCTTTATCCAATAACTATCAATCGGTTACGATGCATTTTAGGCTGTGTAATAGCAAAGGCTAATTCTGCGTGCATACAATATTCTAAAGAGCATCAAATACAGACGAACAATAACGCCGCACTTGTATATTGATAATCTGATTTACTATTATACAACGGAACCCTTTGAAGGGTAACCCTTTAAATGTACTTTTGGTGAATAAATAATTTCCTTTAAAAAATTATTATTGTCTGCATTACAATTATTTGGGCGTTCTCCTTTCCTTTCATTGGTCCTTTACGGGTCATTAAGACCGTAATTGTGTAAAAATTTCCATGCTTTCTGTCTCGAACTCTTATTTGGGCAAGTTATATTTCGAAGGTGCCCATCGCTACTTCGAGGTTATGCTTTTGCCTACAATCCAGTATGCTTAGTTGCATTTTGGTCCCACTTAACAGTTTCAAACTTTGAGCAAATCGATCACTGCATTTGGCGCTTTTTCAAACGCATAGTGGGTATTTCAAAAAATTGTTATTCCACTGTCGTTTCCCTTCTTTCAAAGGTCGACCCACTTTCAATCACTTTAAGTCGTCGTTTAAACCAGCCAATTACTCCAAACTTTCACACACACGTTGCTTGATTCGAAGCTAAGAAAGCAAGTTTTGATCCAGAGTTTCTGCATTCTCTAGTTTTAGCACAGTCGTCATGGCGTTCGCCTTGTTGTGTAAAGCGTCCGCTTGTGTGGCGAATTCGGTTCACGGGTTCCATGACAAGTTCTGTGTAAAGATGTTATCACTGCATACTCATTCTGACTCCTGCATTTGTATTTTTTGTAAGGCTTCCTGTTTTTCTATATATCACGCCTTTGTTTGCCCTCATCTATTTCAGCTGTCGCTCCAATCAATAAACGATTTGTGTATAACACTACATAAGTAAGCCAATTTTCCAAACAATTACTGTAATCCAATTTTCAATGTCTATGGAACAATTTCTGTGAGCCAATTCTTTTGTAAACGATTGATGTGAGCCAATTTGCATTTTATGTGAAACAATTGCTGCGAACCAAACTAATGTGAGCTAATTTTCCAAACAATTATTACTGTCATTGTTATTGTTTTTATGTATAATTATGTTTTTGTTTTTTAACCCCGTGCCGAGAGGCGCGGTGGGTTCAAAAACACCTCTTCATTATTATTAATAGTGTCCCGTGCTTCATCCGCGTGCCTCCGAGCCCTGAGAAGTTCGAGAGGGAACGCGCAGACTAACATTCAATAAGCTTAATATTCTTTGACATTCAAAGATTTTCAAAATTAATTGTTTTTCGAAGAAAAAAAAATATTATCTTTTAAAAAATTATTATTAATAATAAAAAAAAAGTTTGAGATAAATAACATACATTAAAATTCTCTTTAAAATTCTTAAACTATTCTAACTACAATAATTATATACAACGATTTCTACGGCAACGAAGTATTGCCAGTGTAAAGAACATGATCCGGCAATACAGACTGGTTTCACAGTAATTTCACAATTACTTAGTAAAACTTACACTTAAGTACGAGGTAAAATATAACAATTAAGTAATCCTGGGATAACAGGGCTCTGACAATGCCTCGAGGAAAGCCTGCAACTCATATACGTTGCTGCAACTGCAATAGTCAGGGCGCTGTTTGCAAAGGATTTCGCTGCGCAAAATCGAACAAGTGTGGTGTCGATTGTCTCGCCCCGAATTGCAGAAATCGCCAACTGTCACTAATAACCGGAATTCAAGAGTGCCAATCAGTTCATCATATAGCTCCGGATCTATTAAAAAGCTAGGGCGTCGTTACAGCAAATTTTCGTACACACAATGGCCAATACGCCGTGGCCGACTTCGCACCAACCAACATTCAGACGAACTTAACAGAGTCAAGCATTGAACAAGATTGTTATACACTGGAAACCGAACTTATTTCGTCTGCCGCTTTGCGGGGCAAGCAATGATTTCATTGACACTGGCTACATTTTTTCGTGCAGTGGCTGACATGTCTCAGACGAAGAAAGTAGCTTTGAAGAAAGCGATGATTTTTACTCAATGTATTCTCCAACGCACCCCTTCAAGAAAAATTTCTATAGTAAGGAAAACAATGGAAAGGCGTATGCTATTATGGCAAGTAGGGAAATTGGAGGAGATATACAAGCGAACATATTGTAAAGCAAAAGTCGTCAAACCAAACATGACAAGGGACAGGTGGAAAGGGGTAGACAATACAGTCAAATGATTACAGCGGGCAGCATTGCAGCCTCTTCCGCGATTTTAGAGGAGCAACACATTTCGCAAACGCTTCGTCCAGATGGCATTAAAAACGGATCGAGTGTTTTCGAGTTACTACAAAGCTTACATCCGCGACCGTCATCAATAAGGGAATAACTCTGACCGTCGACAACTGTAAAGCTACATTAATTCATCGATTTTATAAAGCCAGTTCGTTTTTAAATATACGCAAACTTTACTTAATATATGGTCTTGTCTAGTTTGCTCTCTCAGCGCCAATTCAGTTAACATAGATGCACCTTTAAACTGATGGTTATCCACTAATAAATTTATATGGGGTGATGAAATTCTACGTGTTTCGACTTCAGTATTGGATGGAAATCGCGATAATACATCAGCCATTACATTTTCTTTTCCAGAAACAAATTCTAGTTCATAATCATACTCACCCAATAGCAATGCCTATCTTACCAGACGTTGATTAGTGACTTTATGCAAGTTACGATGATGACCAAAAATATACTTTAGTTGCTTGTGATCACTCAGTAAGACAAACGTTCGTCCGAGTAAATAATAACGAAATTTGGAAATACCAAATATCAAGGCCAATGCTTCACGATCAATTTGTGAGTAATTTTTCTCTGCAACTTGAAGCTTTCTGGATGCATATGCTATCGGCATAAAGCGATTATCATTTGTAACCTGTAAGAGAACAGCGCCCAGTCCATTCTCGCATGCATCACAGTACAATTTTAACTTACACTTGCCATCATACGGAACTAATACCTCCGGACGAAGCATACATTGCTTGACATAATCAAACTGCTTCTGATGTTCCGCTTCCCATTTCCACTTGATTCTACTTGAGGTCAATTCGTACAATCCAGAACAATGGCAACGTATGTAAGGAATAAAGCGCTGTAAAAATCCAACTGTACCAAGAAAAACACGAAGTTCTTTTTGCTTTAATCTTTTCATCGCCGGCTCAATAGCGGGTCCATCTAATATATGACCCAAGAACTTAACAGTTTTCTTCATAAACATACATTTATCTTGCTTGACTTTCAAACCGACATCCAATAGTTTCTGCAGCACACACTGTAACCGATTAAGATGTTCATTATCCGTCCCTGCTGATATTATAATGTCATCGACATAAACCGCTACACCGGGAATGCTACCTAGTAAATTGTGCATATACCTCTGAAATACAAGGGGTGCTACAGACAAGTCAAATGGAAGACGGCGATAACGGTAAAAGCCAAACGGAGTTGAAATTTTAAGATATTTCCTGGAATCCTTGTCAATGTGCAGTTGTGCGTATGCATCCTTCAAATCGAGTATTGTATAGAAAATACGACCAGATATTTTACTCAACAATTCCTCAAATGTCGGCAACTCATAAGTATCACATCTTAAGAATGGATTTACTGTCGCCTTAAAATCCGCACACATTCTCAATGAATTGTCTTTTTTTTCGAACTAAAACTATAGGACTCGCCCATTCAATAAATTCACGTCCCAAATCTACAGGCTCAATTGCTTTATTATCGACTAATCTCAAAATCTCGTTCTTTAACTTGTCTTTAAGAAGCAGTGGTACTCGACGAATAGGTACACATTTTGGAATTGCATTAGGACTAAGTTTTAATTATACTACATAACCCTTTACATTTTCAAGATCGTTACTAAATACCTCTTTCATCTTATTTAATCTTTCAGACGATTCTAATTGATTTACAGAAATATTATGATTGATATGTACTTGTGGTGACAAAGGTATTTCGAACGCTTCAATCCAAGGCTGACCAAATAAGTTTTTCTCTGATCCGGAAATCACCTCTGCATGCAGACACTTTTCGACCCCATTTAAATTCGCCCTGAGCAGACATCGACCCAAGCTTTTTAATTTCGAACCGCCATAACTGCGAAGCCATCGGCCTTCACTTAATTGTGGCGCACCAATTGCCGACCAGAGTTCACTTGATATAGTCGTGACCATGGCACCAGTATCATACTCCATCACTGCTGGAATTTCATTTAAAGTCACTTTTATGACTGGTAGAAAATCACGACCATTCTGGCTAACATTGCAAATTTGTAAATTGGCTAATACTTCTTCCTCAGAACGTTGGCTACCGTATGATACCACTCGGTTGACAGCACCTCTGCGATGTTTTCAGCATCAACGAATATGCCCCATTTTTCTACAGTAGTAGAATTTGACGTTTGTTGCCCAGCATTGTTGTTCGTAGCTATGCTTGTAGCCATTACAACGAGGACACCGTGGCCTCATATTCTTATCTACATTCGATTGATACTGTGTATCCCTTTTACGAATAACCTTTACTTTGTTGACATTGCCAATTTCTTCGTCAGGCGTTTGATTTGCCTTTGTCCTTAACATGTTTTTGGTACGTTGGGTCATTTCCCAATTTGTCGCGATTCGAATTACTTCATCGAGTGAAGGATTTTCCAACCGAAGTGCAGCTGTTCTAATTTCTTCAACCGGCGTAAATGCGACAATCAAATCTCGAAGTCTATCGTCGATTGCTTGATGAGCATTTACAATTGAGGCGTCGTAAAAAGCACACCGGCTTGCCAAACCTCTCGCCTCTGCCATCCAATCTTTATGAGACTGGTTCGATTTGTGTCTGCATTGAGAAAATGCGAACCGAGCAGCAACAACATGACAAGATTTTTGACTATTGAATAATCTTGCCACGAATCATTTTTGGAATCAAATGGCTGAAACAACGGAATACTGCGGTGAACATCCTGGCTATTATTCGTTTGAAGATTAGCAACAACTTGACTTAGCGTTCGCTGTTGTTCTAATACCAATTGCAGCATGTCATTGGTGCAACAACAGCGTTCGCTGTTGTTCTAATACCAATTGCAGCATGTCATGAGGTAATAATCTTTCTTGTTGCTCGTTCTTAACACCCTCGTCGCCATTTGTTGCATTTACGTTCATCACAATGCAAATAAAGATTTAAAGTTTTTACTTGTTGTTCGCTACCAAAAAAAACTGTCTACATGCAAACTGAGTGTAACATATATAGAAATAAATCAAAGCGTTACCGCAACATAGTGTTAGTGAACAATCAATAGAGTTTTACCGACAGTGTATGAATTAGATGCATTGCCACTACGTAACAGAGGTCATCAGTAAGGATATACAAGTGACAGCGGAAAACACTCAACAATGTGCCGCACAACCAAGTGGAATTGAACACGCAGTGCACTCTCTAAGAGAAACATACTATTCATGTCTGAGCTATGGAATATTAGCTATCGACGCGAGCAATGCGTTTAATTCAATCAATCGACAGGTGGCGTTAAGAAACATGAATCACATATGTCCCGCACTGTCAATCATCCTTGCAAATACATACTCCAATGATTCCTGTCTAGCCATGGAGGGGAAGACAATATGGTCAAAAGAAGGTTTCACACAAGGCGATCCCTTGGCCATGTCCGCGTTTGCAATGGCATCCATGCCGCTGATAAACTTAATAAAAATCGTGTGCCTTTATTACACAAAAATGGTTCGCAGATGATGCAAACTTTGTGGGATCTATAGAGAACTTGCGTATAGCATGGCGAACGGTGACAGAATTCGGGCCAATGTTCGGGTACAGTGTAAAGCCAAGCAAAACACAGTTGCTGTTGCATCAACCGTTCACGCATTATGGTGAGTGGATGAGGGACATTCAAGTGAAACTAGATGGAATCGAAGTGCTAGGTAGCCCAATTGGAACTGACACATTAATTAAAAAATATATTGAAAACAAAGAGAAGAAGTGGTCAAATTTGATAGTCCGGTTATCGCAAGTTAGAGACACAGATTCACATTCGGCTTAATCTTGTCTCGTGTTGTCATTGCAGTGGAAATGGACATACCTGTTAAGAACTACACATTGCAATAAAGAACAATTGCAAGGGCTATAGGAGGCAGTGGTAGATCTTCTACTTCCGACTCTAACTCGACAGCATCTAGATAAAGACATGATAGCATTGTTGTCGATGCCATTCAGCCTTGGTGGAGTTGGAATAATTGATCCAACTTATATTCACGACATCGAATTCGAATGTTCACGCACAGTTTGTGACTCGTACTCAATGAATTTACAGAGCGAGGTATTATGGAACGAACAGAACCAGAGGAAGAAGACGTCTTCTAATCATAGGCAGTCGGCTTACAGGGCAAAATTGAGAGGCATTATTTAGTTACTTTAAGACACGACAAAATTAGCCAGAGAACATGCGATTATGAGTGGTGCATCTGCCTAGTTGAATGCTCTCCCTTTAACAAAAGAAAACCAACACCTCTCAGCAAACGGATCCAGAGAGGCGATGTGCACTCGATATGGTTGGAACCCGGCAGATTTGTTAGGACGAGTTTGTGTTTGTGAGACACGGATTACGCTCAGTCACGCTCTCTCGTGCAAGCGAGGTCTCCCGATAATTCGCCACAACGCAATCAGAACTTTTTGCTGTCGAACTAGCGAACGTATGCCATGGAATCGAAATCGAGCCTCTACTAAAACCAATTACCTCTCAGACAATCTTCGAACACAGTACAACTTGTCGTGACCGCGAGGTGAGATTGGATGTGGTATGCTTTGGGCTATTTGGAAGAAGATTCGAGCTGACGTTCTTCGACGTCAGCATTTAAAATTCGCATGCTCCATCCTACTCGCACTCGCCCGCATCAGCATTCTGATACCACGAACATTGCAAACGAGCCAAGTATGAGGAACGCATGACCAGCATTGAACACAGCAACTTCCAACCCCTGATTTTCGCATGAACAGGTGATGCAGCTCTGGCCGCAAGTCATGTGATCAAAAGAATCACAACACTAAAAACAGAACGAGGTAGGCGGACATATAGCGAGGAGATCCGCAAATGAGGATCAAAATCGCACTTGAACTAGCCAGAGCCGCGTCTGCTTGCATTAGGGCACCACGCTCTACCAGAGGTAGCCCTATTTGACCATGCGAGAGATTGCAGTGATAAGTAGCAAGAAGATTTATGACTTTGTTGTGTTTTTATTTTGGTTTTATTAGAATAATAATGTTTCAACAAAAAAAATAATGTAGCGATTTATTAAATCCACTCCTCCTTTCGGCTTGGGCATATAAAAAAAGATTATAAGATAACAAATATAAAGTCAGAACAGTTGTCTTTCTTCTTATTTCTTGAGCTGCGTAAATTTCATTGATTGACTCAAATTGATTGTACGTGACACAGGTACGCATCGTCAGCCGAAATAAGCCTATAAGCCTACCCCACTTCAGCGTATCTATTGTTTTTAAAGATAAACAAGACAAATGAGCACAGGAAAATTCATGCAAGAGTGATGAGCATGATGTATTGCAAATGATGAACAACTATTGTTTTTAGAGATAAATAAGACAAATGAGCACTGTTTTTGCAACACAGTAAAAACTCATCACTCTTACATGTAAAAATAATAATAATTATTAGCAAGATATTTTAGATTGAGAAAAAGCATTGAAATCAATAAAAATCAATATCCACGATTGTTAAAAATTGTAACTCAGTCTAGTTATTATGCCAAATGCATTTGGATTCGTAGATTTAGAATTACTAGCAATATAAGAATATATAAGGATCTTAGCCATGAAGAACGAATAAACCTATTTTGACGACTCTCAAGATTTCCAATTTCCCTCCTCATTTAGAGGAGGCTGACATTAACCTTCTAGAATCCTCGTTCAAAATGTCTTCGGTCAGGCCAATCAAGAATAAAGATGGTCGAACAATCCCTATCGCCTTTGCGACTGTGGAGTCTGGTCAAGCTCAATTGCTTGCTCTTTCCAAAAGTAATTCCTTTTTGGGTTACAACCTAGTTTTCACGATAATTGAAGAGGATCAGTGGACTTATCCACATTGTAACACGTGCCATTTTTGGGGGCACTGGTCTTCTACATGTCATAGTCCTCAATGTTGTGGAGTCTGCTCAAAGGCAGATTGTCCATTCCTAATTAAAGGGGAGAGATGTAGCTCTTCTCCCTTTTGTAACAATTGCCATGGGGACCATTCGGCCTGGTCCCGGAAATGCTCAAAATTCAAAAAATATCGGCTGGACCGCCTTGGTCCAAGTTCAGCACCTAGTACTCATGGGACGTTTTCTTCTATTATAGCCGGTCAGGGGAATTCGTTGCCGAAGAATTTGGAATCTGATTTCAGGATGTTTAATGAGAACATTATCCATCTAGAACAAAATAAGAGGGATATTATTGAACAGATGACAACTTTATGGTCTAATTTATGTATATCCTTCTACCCATCTCAAGTTCCGGTTCAGCCTGTTCCAGAGTCTAAGACGAGGGGAGCGTCGGCCGACGTATTCCCCCTTTAAAGATTGGTAAGATGCTGAAGAATAAGCAGCGGATATCTCGTATGGAAAACGAAGATATTGCCCGCGGGGAAGTGCCCGCTCCGGACTTTGCTAGATGCAGAAATGTGACCCCTCTGTTCCTGGTTTTGTCTAGGGCGTGGTAATCCCGGTATAGCCGAATTAACACAATGTTGAGTAGCGGTGAGCCTTTTTCACTGAATATTCTTCAGTGGAATTCGGTAGGAGCTTCTGCACTTAGGTTCTCTCTGGCCGAGATGCAGATGTTATAGTTTTTCAGAAGACGCGATCTATCCGTCAACCCCAGGACATTACTCGATTTATCCCAAAGCACATTTATTCCCAAGGACTCTTGACCTTAGTTAAATGCTCCATAAGGTCTTCCCTCCTTTTAAACAACTCTTGTCTTGCCCATTCTTGTTCAGTATTTTTTCTCTGTAAGAACTGTAAACGCATCAGTCTAGCCAATGTCTACATTCGTCCAGGGGAGATTCACAAGAACCGTGGCCTCCTGGATCTGATTATTGATAGCGGCTACGACATGGTGCTTGGTGATTTCAATGACATAACTGCACGTTGGATTAATGCTGCATTAAATAGTGCACTAGGCGCCCAAAAATTATACGCGCATGAATTATGTTTTGTTTCTTACTTCTTTCTCACAAATACGATGTTTCGTCATATTTCTCAGTTAATTGTTTTGCATTAGTCCATCTACTTTGGTTTGATGTCGCTAATGTTAAACCAATGATTCGACCCGCTCATATAGATCGTTTTCTCTTAGTAGATTAAGACGCCCATGGCAATGACATAAGAGTTGCTACAAAGAGGTTTAATGATGGGATTAATAACGTGTGGCCGATAATGCGTGCGAGTGATTTTTCAGCGGCAGAGTTTGAGGTGGTATATTGGCTTGCCAATAGCCTGCCTTTTCATCTGACTCCAGCACGCTATGTTCGCATAGCTTGGCTGAATCGATTTAAACCGCAATCCAATCCTACAATTTTTGTTAAAATAGAGGCCACTAACCCCAGACTGTCTACCAGCAGCAGGATCAATTTAGAGTTATCTTCTACAATTATCTAGGTTGATTGGCAAAGAGAGCGAGTGTCTTTATGGATTTACGAAAGCGCGTGTAATGGCTATAATTAAGTATGTCACGACAGTGCTTTAGTTAAAGTGAATGGGCTAGGGGAATACAGCTAGGCGTGTTGGTAAACTCCTAGATGGGAAAGTCCTATTTTAAAGTGGCTTTATGTCAATGCATATGATCAAGATGATGGCACTATAAAAGAATTGCAGGGGGCTGTCTCAGGTACTAGCGTTGAAATAATACATAGGATAGCTTATTTACCTGCCCTAGTGGCTGCAACGTTAAAAACTCTCTTTCATCGTTAAATACATTGTTATCTATATCAACAAAAACACCGGCATCCGTATCGGTAATAGATTTGATGAAGGTAAGCCATCATACAGAAAATATTTCTGTCCATAAAAGGAAAACGAGCGTCTGGATTATATATTCAAACACTAAATTTGTAAACGTGATATAAGAAAAATTTACGCGTTAAAAGAAACATTCACGCGTTAAAAAGAAACATCTATTGAGATACTAATGACATCATAAGAGTGAATCTGCTATGTAATCAAACTGTCACAAACGAAGAGATTTTAACAAATGAAGAGATTTCGACAATAAGCAAACAAACATGTTTAAGTTAAATACAAGATCCATCTGATATCAGCCCACACAAAAAAAAACTAATTTTGCCTGAATAGATCACATCAGTAAAAACGAATCTGTAATTTTTGATTTAATAACGAGTTCAAACTGCCAACATTTGCTATGATAAAATGTATCATAATTTTCATAATATACAGGTTTCAAAAGCGAGAATATTTAAATAAATAATGATCGTAAGTATTACAAAAATATTACTATATGATTTAGTGTCTTCTTAAAAAACATTGATGGATTTAATAATGACATCAATCTGAGTGAGTCTGTAATATCATCAAACTGTCACTACTAAAGCGGTTTCAACTAATAAATAGATTTTGAGAACATGTAAACTAGAATGTCAAATCTAAAAATACTGTAACTTAAAAACTTTTTTAGATGAATAGATCGCATCAGTTAAAATGAATCTAATAGTTCAATACCGTAGCTCTTGGGAAAGTTACCAAATTTGCTAGAATAATAGTGCTTCCAGAATTAAAATACAATTCACATTTCAAAAAGCGAGAATATTTAAATTTATTAAAGAACACATACGTTTCAATTTATAAAGAACAAAATTTAGTGCCTTATTAAAAACATTGATTAAGATACTAACGTCATCAATCAGAGTGAGTCTGTAACATCATTAACTCTCACAACTAAACCGGTTTCGACAAAAATGAGATTTGTAGACTATGTCAATAAGCATAATACATGAAAAAGGACACAATTCATTTTAACACAAACATAATTTCAAATGAAGAGATCGCATTAATAAAATGACTTTGATAATTTTAAATTATATAACGAGTCGACAAGACTTATTATTTGCTTGGATAATTGATTTTCCAGAATATAAAAATACCAAACAGGTTTTAAACAATAATATTGATTATGCTACAAACGCTGTTATACCGAGTCAGTCTGTAATTTCATCAACATCTTACCACTGAGGCGGCTTTAACAAACAAGGATATTTAGACAATATGTAAACCTATATCTTTAATATCTACGCGTTTCTTTTAATTGTAATTTATTTATAGTATGGAATCAAAGATACGACAATTTTTATTATTCGACAAAATGTCCAGTTCATTAGTTCAATGGCTGATGCTTTTGTCAAGATTTGTTTGAGTGGTTCCTAATAACAAATCTACTAAAGTAGTTCATGCATACATGGATAAAGCAGCAATTAGTGAACTTATGGTATCTCTAGCTAGTATCACAATCGAAGCGATTGAAGCTAAATGCTGAAACAATCGAGCAGTGGCTTAATTGCAATAAGCGGCGATTGTGGACAAGGAAAATCGATGGAGAATACAGTCGCAAGGCAGAAAGATTGTCAAACACAGCTGAGACAACAGTCTTCAAAAAGGAAGCGCTAGAGACCCACACAATACGGCAATTTCACACAAAAGTACATTTTCTGCGGGCTTCACTTTAATATGAGGTTATTTTATTGAAAGTATAGGTCGGAATACATCTGGAACCTTACAGAATCGCTGCGTATAACAAAATTCGTGACAGAACTTTAAGCATACTAGACTGTACATATTAGACAGTAGTTTCATCAGTAGTTGCTTGTGATAGCAGCAGCTATTGAAATATTGGACTTTACCTTTTTCTGTAATAATTAATATGGTCGTATTTTTGATTAACAACTATAAATCAGATGCATTTTAAATGTAAATACATGGTACAATTCATATTTACACAAAAAAACTTATTTTAAATTAACAGGTTTCTTTAGTCAAAATTAACCTGTAATTTGTCAATTTTAAAAAGAGTCGGAACGTGTCAACATTCACTAGGATATTTGTTTCCAGAATTAAAGCATTTATGTTTTCAAAAACAAGCATTTTTAATATAGTTGAAGTTCAACTAAATTTCAGTTATATATTAAGAATAAGATTTAGTGCCTTATTCAAAACATATTGATAAAGACGCTAATAACATCAATACGATTGAGTCTGTAACATTATCAAACTGTCACATATGAAGCGGTTTTAAGAAAAAAGAGATTTTGAGAATATGTAAGGAAGCATTGAAATAAAAAAATGATTCATTCACCAACACATGGTTTTAAATTTCAATATCGCATCAGTCAAAATAAACCAGATATTTTGAATTTTCAAACGAGAAGGCAAGTATCAAATATTGATAGGATAACATTTTCACTATTATAAAGATACCATAAAAGTTCCGAAATGTAAGAATTTTACAAATAATTCAAAAGTGTAAACAATACATCAATATAACGAAGATTATAGTCATATTAAAAGAAACATCTATTGAGATACTAATGACATCATAAGAGTGAATCTGCTATGTAATCAAACTGTCACAAACGAAGAGATTTTAACAAATGAAGAGATTTCGACAATAAGCAAACAAACATGTTTAAGTTAAATACAAGATCCATTTGATATCAGCCCACACAAAAAAAAACTAATTTTGCCTGAATAGATCACATCAGTAAAAACGAATCTGTAATTTTTGGATTTAATAACGAGTTCAAACTGCCAACATTTGCTATGATAAAATGTATCATAATTTTCATAATATACAGGTTTCAAAAGCGAGAATATTTAAATAAATAATGATCGTAAGTATTACAAAAATATTACTATATGATTTAGTGTCTTCTTAAAAAACATATTGATGGATTTAATAATGACATCAATCCGAGTGAGTCTGTAATATCATCAAACTGTCACTACTAAAGCGGTTTCAACTAATAAATAGATTTTGAGAACATGTAGACTAGAATGTCAAATCTAAAAATACTGTAACTTAAAAACTTTTTTAGATGAATAGATCGCATCAGTTAAAATGAATCTAATAGTTCAATACCGTAGCTCTTGGGAAAGTTACCAAATTTGCTAGAATAATAGTGCTTCCAGAATTAAAATACAATTCACATTTCAAAAAGCGAGAATATTTAAATTTATTAAAGAACACATACGTTTCAATTTATAAAGAACAAAATTTAGTGCCTTATTAAAAACATTGATTAAGATACTAACGTCATCAATCAGAGTGAGTCTGTAACATCATTAACTCTCACAACTAAACCGGTTTCGACAAAAATGAGATTTGTAGACTATGTCAATAAGCATAATACATGAAAAAGGACACAATTCATTTTAACACAAACATAATTTCAAATGAAGATATCGCATTAATAAAATGACTGATAATTTTAAATTATATAACGAGTCGACAAGACTTATTATTTGCTTGGATAATTGATTTTCCAGAATATAAAAATACCAAACAGGTTTTAAACAATAATATTGATTATGCTACAAACGCTGTTAAACCGAGTCAGTCTGTAATTTCATCAACATCTTACTACTGAGGCGGCTTTAACAAACAAGGATATTTAGACAATATGTAAACCTATATCTTTAATATCTACGCGTTTCTTTTAATTGTAATTTATTTATAGTATGGAATCAAAGATACGACAATTTTTATTATTCGACAAAATGTCCAGTTCATTAGTTCAATGGCTGATGCTTTTGTCAAGATTTGTTTGAGTGGTTCCTAATAATAAATCTACTAAAGTAGTTCATGTATACATGGATAAAGCAGCAATTAGTGAACTTATGGTATCTCTAGCTAGTATCACAATCGAAGCGATTGAAGCTAGGTGCTGAAACAATCGAGCAGTGGCTTAATTGCAATAAGCGGCGATTGTGGACAAGGAAAATCGATGGAGAATACAGTCGCAATGGCAGAAAGATTGTCAAACACAGCTGAGACCACATTCTCCTAAAAATGAAGCGCTAGAGACCTACATAATACCGGCAAATGTAGTTCAAGTGGCGCCCATTTCGTTCATGGCATGGGTGCATTTGATTTTTCTCCTAAAGATTCACTTGCTAACAGTGAGCAGGCATATTTTCGCCATTTAACTGGTCAAATGCTTTCCGCACGTGCGCAAATAATATTCCGCTATAATCGTGACCTGATTATATGATCTGATGTGGATGTCTTTACAGCTGCCCAATTATACGCGGATGGATTATGTTTTTTTACTTCTTTCTCACAAATACCATGTTTCGTCATATTTATCAGTTAGTTGTTTTGCATTATTCCATCACTTTGGTTTGATGTCGCTAATGTTAAACAAATGATTCGACCCGCTCATAGAGATCGTTTTTATTAGTGGATTTAGAAGCCCACGGCAATGACATAAGAATAGCTACGAAGAGGTTTAAAGATGGGATTGACAATGTGTTGCGTATAATACGTGCCAGTGATTGCTCAGCGACAATGTTAGAGGTAGCCTATTGGCTTGCCAATGGCCTGTTTTGTTATCTGCCTACAGCGCACTTTATTCACATAACTTGGCTGGATCGATTTTAATCGCAAGCCAATGCTACAGTTGTTTGTTACAATGGAGAGGCCACTAACCCCCAGCCTAGTCTACCAGCAGCAATTTGGAGTTATCTTCTACAAATATCTAGGTTGATGGGCAAAGAGAGTGAATGTCTTTATGGATTTATAAAGGATGCGTGTTATGGCTATAATTTCGTTGGCATCGTCAATGGTTTAGTTGGGTGAATGGCTAGGTGAATATGGCTGGGCGTGTTGGTACTCTCCTAGGTGGGAAAGTTATTTAGTGATATGGCTCTATGTCAATGCATATGATCAAGATGATGCCATTATTAAAGAAACGCAGGCGGCTGTCTCAGGTCTGGCCTTCAAATAATACGTAGGATGGCTTCTTTATATTTCCTGGTGGCTGCAATGGTGGGAACTCTCTTTCATTGCTAAAATACACTTGGTATTTATCTTAACAATTAAACTGCCCTCGGTATCAGTAATAGGTTTGGGGGTGGTAAGCCTTCCTACAAAGAAGATTTCTGCCCATAAAAGGAAAACGAGCGTCTTGATTACATATCCAAACAATAAATTTGTTAACGCATTATGGGATTGGTGGTTTTACGGCAGTTTTTTTCTTATCACCTTGTGGGAAAACGGATTTCTTAATTATATTAATGTCATTCCACGAAACCGGCATAACAGTATCCGAAGCAGCATCGTTATCAATAGTCAGAGAAGTGCATGGGATCTTCCATCGAAATAATGGTAATACATCTACATTAGAATGCTGACACAGGACATTAATCAACAAGCATGAGTATGATGTGTACTTTATCAACATTGACTTCTTAGGTATGGCTTTCTACGGGATCGCGCTTGGGGTACCGGTTGGATAGATCGTGTCTATTATCCTGTTAGTCCGTTTGACATCCTCTGGCTTGTTAAAGATTGGCCGTCTATCTGGGGATTATTGCGATCGTCGGTAACCTTCCATATAGTTGATGAGGTAGCAGCCATGGTTTCGACCAATTCCAATTTTTTTATACCGCTTTTAGGAGATGACCAGTTTATAGCAAAAGCACGCAGCCCTCATAAATCCACATAGATACTCGCTCTCTTTGCTCATAAGCCTAGATAATTGTAGAAGATAACTACTAATTGATTCTGCTGCTGGTAGCATAGGGTGGTGGTTAGGAGACTCTCCTAACCCCCAGCCAAGGTTGCAACGTTGTTAAATCGAGAATATTTAACAACGTTGCTACGTTGTTTTGGTTGCTAAGCTGTTAAATCGAGAAATATTCTCATCGGGTTCAGCTCGTGTCTTTCCGCAGATAGTTATATTGTCCAAGTAGGCAAAAGTATCCATTAAATTTTTAGATTAGATTATGTTATCTATGGCTTGTTGAAAACAAGCAACAGTGTTTGTTAACCCAAACAGTAAACGCTTGAACTGGTAGAGTATCCCGTCTGCTTAGATTCTGTATACCTCCGATCTTCTTTATGAATTTCGATTTGATGATAAACTGACCTCGAATCTATTGCAGAGAAAAATTTATAACAGCTGACATCGGTTACAAGGGATAGAAGATTAGGCAGATGATTTGCATCCAGGACTGTATAACGATTAATAGCTTGTGAATAATCAATAACTAATTTTTGTCGATAATTTTCTGATTGAGTTATTAATTTTTGGGTACGCTATAAGTGAGGTTCAATTAAATAATTTTTCAACACTTCCCAACCGCGTCGGCGATGACGTCGTATTGTAACGAACAATTAATATTTGGGACCCAATTGCGGGTAACCCGCAATTTGTAACTTGTAATTAGATAAACTTTTATCATTCGTTGTGCGTATAATATTTTTACATAATTTAATTACCATGCAGTTAAAAAAAAATAAAATATTTTAAGTAAAGAGCGAAGCATTAAAAACGTCATGAATCATGTAAATTATTTATCGTTTTTCGGTCAGTGCGTGGTTTCATTCATAGTCAATTGTCATGTTATTCGAATTTTTATAGCGATTATAGGAATATTAAGTTATATGATATTCCTTTCTACTTTTTACCTTTTAATATTTTTTATTCTTATTTTTTAAAGATGGCTGTATAGATCTGAAAAAGACATCATTAAGTAATAAGATATGAATTCAAGTGTACAATATATTCAAATTTAATATTGTAATTTAATGGTATTTGGTGGTGGGCTAATCTTCAAATTCGATTTTTTACAATTGCATAGCAATCTGACTTGAACTGAACACTTGTATTATCAGACAGAATGAGCACGGCTTCTTAACTATTCACGTTTTCAGATTTTACAATTACAAGGATTTTATCACGAAATTTTATTAGCAATTCCAATTGTAGTGCGTATTATCATTTCTTGTTCTATATTCGCATATTAACTAGATTTACAGCTCGCTAATGCTTACACATTTGACGCATCAGCTAAATAATTTTCTTACATTTTATATCAAAATATCATTAGCGTCATCGCTTCGAATATAGTAGCGCTTATACATTTACAAGCGCAGTGAGAATAATGTTTAAGCTAATAGAATAATATTTAAGCTAATATATTTTGCATTAACAGATCGAAACCGTTTGTCATATGCTTTTATAGAAATTATGAATACGAAAGAATTTGTGCTGACTAAAACATTTTATTGCATCTACAACAACCGTTTTGTCTTTGATATGAGTAGTAAGGAATTTAAACAACTTTGTATTTTAAATATTCAGAAACGATCAGGTATATTAAAAGCAGTTTTAATATACGAAGCATCTAATCCATCAGATTAGATGCTTCGGAACTTGATGTTGTCGCAGTGCATACCATATTAATTAATGTGGGGCACAGTCGAAAGCTTTCTCCCAGTTCAAAAATGTAACGTAGAGTGGATGATTTTTCTCCATGTGCTTTTCTTGCATTGTTCGACTTAGCAGTGGTGTGGCTCTTAATACATCAATTGATAATGCATCACCTCGTGCTCGACCTGAAACTAGACGTCGACACGTAGTTATCATGAGAGCAGGATCTGCTCCCTGAGGACATCATATGAATGCTAAATATAGACGTATACATTAAAAATATACCGGCAAATGTAGTTCAAGTGGCGCCCATTTCGTTCATGGCATGGGTGCGTTTGATTTTTCTCCTAAAGATTCACTTGCTAACAGTGAGCAGGCATATTTTCGCCATTTAACTGGTCAAATGCTTTCCGCACGTGCGCAAATAATATTCCGCTATAATCGTGACCTGATTATACGGTCTGATGTGGCTGTCACCACAGCTGCCCAAGCAATTAGTTATAAAAAAAGAAATTTACATAATTCTTGAGATGTTAACAGACGAGTTGATCCAGAAATACGATTCACATTGTCACACGATACTGCCCTCAAAATATCTGAAAGAGATGCCGAAGTCTTAGGCATGGTCTTCAAGAATGGAATAATCGATGAGAGGAATAATCGACAAGTTATTTAAATTGTGCATTTGGCGTCCCAATATTATACGCACAAGGATTATGTTCTGTGTTTTACTTCCTTCTTACAAATACGATGTTTCGTAATATTTCTCAGTCGGTTGGCTTGCATTAGTCCATCGATTTTGGTTTGATGTCGCTAATGTTGAGCAAATGATTCGACCCGCTCATAAAGATTGTTTTCTCGTAGTGGATTTAGACACCCAGGGCAATTACATAAGAGTTACCACAAAGAGGTTTAATGATGGGATTAATAACGTGTGGCCGATAATGCGTGCCAGTGATTTTTCAGCGGCAGAGTTTGAGGTAACCAATTGGCTGGCCAATGGGCTGCGCTTTTATCAGACCCCAGCGCGCTATGTTCGCATAGCTTGGCTAAATCGATTTAAATCGCCAGCCAATCCTACAGTTGTTTGTTACCATAGAGAGAGGCTCCTAATCCCTGGCAAAGACTACAACCAGCAGGAGCAATTTGGAGTTATCTTCCACAATTATCTAGGTTGATGGGCAAAGAGAGCGAGTGTATTTGTGAATTTATAAGGGCTGCGTGTTATGGATATAAACTGGTCATCTCGGAAAAGCGGTATAAAAAGATTGGAATTAGTCAAAACCATGTATGCTACCTCATCTGCTATATGCAAGGTCACCGGCGAGCGCAATAAACGCCAGATGTACGGCCGATGTTCAGCAAGCCAGATGATGTTAAAGGACTAACAGAATAAGGGATACTATCTATCCAACAGGCAGCCCAAGCGCTGTCCCTTGTAAGGCCTTCATAACGATAGAATGAATAGCGAATGAGATGAGCATATCCTTACCTACATGTACACTGAAAGAGCGTGAATTTAAGTAATTTGCAACCCAGGCGACATTCAATTGTACAAACACTAAGTGACCTCAATTTGTGAATGAGACGATCATGCAGAACTGAATCGAAAGCGAAAGAGAAATCTACGAAAAGTATATCCGATTAAACTTGTTCATCTAATGAAGACTGCGATGAGTTGGAAGTAAACAAAAGATCAACTTATTGTTGATCTATTTGGTCTGTAACCGTGTTGTAAGGCAGTGAGTTTATAGTTGCTTTCCAAATCAGAAGTCCATCCAATACTGATTTAGCTGACTATATTCCTTCAATAGATTGGGACTCTTTTCGTCTTCTAGTCGCATTGCATCGGACTCGATTTTATTGAGTGTTCTACACAACTGTGGTTTGCATCAGCATGCACGTGAGGCAACCCGTTTCGCTAGCCAGTCGTCTGCCCAGCTATACGTGGTATTGTCTTTGTTTAAGTATGATATTACTCACAGATAATCTTTCATGACGGGGGAGAAGCGATCATTGCGTACTGTCCTTTTCATTTAAATGTGCCCAAAATGTAACGTCGGTCAATCCCTGCAGTGTAAGCCTCTGAATTTCTGAAAGGCTGATTTCGACACAATTATCTCCAGATTGAATCTGCTTAGATGACCAGATCCGTATATATGCGGAATTGACGAGGCTTGGAATGTTTTTGAAAGCACACTCTATAACTTACTGATATCGCATTCTCCCAAGTTAAAAACACATAGGAAGTTTGTCCTTGGTTCGATGGGCTTCTCCGGTATCACTCACACACGTGAACATTCGTGGATTTCATTTCGTTGTGGACAACTATCTTAAGAGTCTTTCAAACAAATTAGGAATATATGTGCCACTATCAGGAGAACCAAACGTCGTCAGTTTGAGGACAAGTTGAGTTCTATGGATGGCAAGATTCTATTCTCTTATATTCGCGAAATCAGGGGCTCGAATATTCCATTAGTATCGTTGAAGGATGTTTCTCATAGCGAGGTCACGTGTAATAGTGTCATGGGAAACATTTGCCCAGGAGTTCGTGTAGTTCTGAATCAGAAAAGGGACCGGACTTCTTCAATTCTTCTGGAAAAATTGCTCCTTAAATATATTCATATGTTTTCCGTATGTTTCAGTTTTCTATTCTCCAATATTAAATTCCTTCACGTTGGAAGGAGTCCATTGTATTTATAGCGTATAAAAAAGGAAATCGACAAGTGTGTAAGAACCATCGCCCAGTTGCCTTGACGTGTATTATTTGCAAGTTGCTTGAAAAACTAATAGTCAAACACATATCTTCTGATTTGGAAAGCAACAATAAACTCACTGATCCGCAACACTTAACAATAGATAACCTTTTGGTTTCTTCCAACTCATTACAGTTTTCATTCGATGAACGAGTTTAATCGGATATAATTTTCGTAGATTTCTCTCATGCGTTCGAATCAGTTCCGCATGATCGCCTCATTCACAAATTGAGGTCACTTAGTGTTTGTCCAATTTATGTCGCCTGGGTTGCAAACTACTTACGTTCACGCTCTTTCAGAGTACGTGTAAGTACATATATGTCCACCTCATTCGCTGTGCATTTTGACGTTCCACATGATCCCGTTATCTCACCACTTCTTTTTATTGTCTATATCAATGATCTTCAATCTGTGATTCGTTCTGATGTCGTTATGTATGCTGACGATGTTAAGATATGGAGGCGTATTAGAGATGGGAGGGACATTAAGATCCTTCAAGATGACCTGACATGTCTAAAAATATGGGCATCGGAAAATAGTTTGAGGGTTAACGCTCCTAAATGTGCGCACATGTTTATTGGTTCTTCACTCAACTCATCGTACCAGATAGATTCGATTCAGATAATCAAAGTAAGTGAATTCAAAGATTTTGGTGTGATGATGACCAGTAGCTTAAAAACTGTCCACACTAGATATATTTGTAATCAAAGCTATCGTATTTTATGGATGTTTTTTAGGTTTTTTGATCGGATAAGTCCATCAATGTTCAAGCTACTATTTTGCTCATATATTCTATTTATCCTTGAATACGGTTTACATGTAGCTTATCTACATACGTTACGGGAATCACGTGAGATTGAGAACCTGTTACGTAGAAGGTCGCGCATGATTCTAAATTTCTCAAATTTGATATTTGCTCAACGTCGGATATCTATACGTCTTGGCACATTAAAATATCGCGGATCGGCTATTGATTTATCAACTGCAGTCAAAATTGTTTTCCATGACTGTTAAGGTCTCTCCCATTTACTTTCGTGAATGATAGACGAGAAACTCGTGGGCATGTGTGAAAATTATTAAAGCCTACTACAAGAATTCCTGTTCCCCATCGATTTGCAACCAGGTGATTAATGAGTGGAAAAAACTAAAGTGTTTGAATATCTTTAGTAGTATATCTATTGATGCTATCAAGAAAGCTATCGAAGCCTAGAGAAAAAATTTGCGACTTCTTATTGATTAAATTCGTTATTTGTTAACGTTTTTATCATGTTTTGTGAGCGAGACTACCTTGTAGCTCATTTGTGCTGTTTGTTATAATAATACAGATAAATTACTCCAATTGTTTAAATGGAATCGGATTTGGCGTTTAAAACACGGAATTGAGGCTGATCGGCGTATATGAATATGCAGATGATTCCACGAGAGAGGAGTATCCATAAGGAAGGAGCGGAATCCAAAAGAGGTAGAGTAGTTTGGGACATAAAAAAAGGAATTACTGGAAAGCAAGGAACAATAGCAGAACAGGAATTGTCGAGAAAAGGAAGGTTAAGAAATGAACGGGTATGACAAGTTATAAAACAGAAAGCAATAAGAAGACAAATTTGAACACGACAATAAATCGTAGGCAAATCAAGAGAAACAAGATGGTGGGATTTATGATTAAAACGACGAAGACGGATGATAATTCTGACGGTTACGTTGGCGACGCGCTGTAGTGGAAGAAGAGTGGATTTAGGTTAGTTGGAAAATAGACTAAGACAGTAATAAAGTTTTGAGAAAATGAGAGAAGATATGAGTCATGCAAATCGATCAACCTACGAATTTGAAGGATGTTGGAAAAATCAAATAAGATGAGCGTACTTTTTCTCTAACAAAAGGTTTAAGTGAAATTCGGTTGTCGAAATTGAAGTCTTGAAAACAAGATTGTCAACGATAGGGATAATTGTAGAATTTAACGATACCGAGGGAGGTTCTAAGCCCGGATGTCGAGGAAGATTCTACATTATTTTGGATTTATTTAGATTAAGAGTAAGACGAAGAGAAGAAATATGACTGAAAATCGAGGCTAGACAGTTGTAAGCAGAACATGAATACGATAAGCAGGTACATGAGCATTATTAGAATGTCATCATCATATTGCATAATATGGAAGTTAAATGTATGAGAAATAGAAGACAAATCACCTAGAAGAAGAGAGAAAACAAAGGGCCTAATACAAAGCCTTGTGGAACACCGGACGGGATATAAGGAGTATGGGAAAGAGAAGAGTTAGAACAAATTCGAAAAGTACTGTTTGATAGATATATAGAAAATCAAGCCACATAGTGTAAAGATAAGCCATAATCATGACGAAGACGATGGAGAAGAATCAAGTGATCGACGGTGTCAAAAGCAGATGATAGATCAATAGAAACTATGACACTACATAATTTTTGATCTCGCGTAATGAGTAAATCGTTATAAACTTTAAGACAGTCAATTTCTCTAGATTGATTAGAGCGCAAAGCAGCTTGGAAGAGAGGAAACAAGTTGGAGGAAAATAGATATGTATTAACTTGCTTGAGAACAAGACGCTCAAGGAGTTTAGAGAGTGTTGGGAAGTTAGAAATGACGGTACGAAGATGGTAGTAAGGGGTCGAGATATTGGTTTTTGAGGAAAGGACGAATAGTGGCGTATTTCTAGTTAAAAGAAAATATGCGGCTGCGGATAGACAAGTTGAACAATGTGGTTAGGACAGGTGAGATAAATGAGCCGATATTTTTATTAGTTGAGTGGTCATTGGTTCAGAAAGAGAGGTTTCATTAGGTAATGGCAGAAGAACTGAAGAAACTTCAGACGAAACGGGAAGGTGTAAAAGAAACTGGGAGGGAAGGATACAATGGCATATGGGTGAAAGAGAAAGTAAATTAGATAGCTTGGATTGTGGGTAAGAAAATTCATAAGAATTTATGTTGCAAGAGGACTAGTTGATTTCTCCAAAAGAGAGTAGGTTTAGTACGCATAAGAATGCTATGGGAACGGCTGAAAGAAAGATATGAAGCACGGAGATTTTGAGTGACTTTGGAGAACGTTTAAAAAAGCGATTATACACACAAAAAGAGTGACGGAGTCGACGCTAGAACGACTACAGTCCTAATCGAACCAGGGATAATGGTACGACCGATGAAAACGTTGGGGTCGAATGGGCAGAAGGTGATTAAGGATAGCCATATGTTCAGAATCAAACAGAATGCAGAGATCATCGGGAGAGAGATAGTTAAGAGAAAGTGAAAAGAGTGAAGAATTGAGAAAAAATATTTATTTATTTATTATTTATCATTATCAATGAAAATTTTTATAGTCGAAAATACGTCAGAGAGAATTTGATGTTAGTAGCTGTTTTTTATACTTTGGCGTTCTCGTAGTAATAAGTATATTGCGTTCTTGTAGCATATTTGAAAATGTAGCATACTAAAATGTAGCGTTCTTGTAGCATATTAAGTATTTGAAAATGTAACTTTAGATTTATTTGTGCGATAGAGAGAGCAACGGGGCAAACATCGTTGAAAAACTAAGTAAAGGAGACTATTAGATATACTTTAGTAAAATTACACAAATGAATTAGTGGAGTGATTTAAAGTTTGGGTCATCAGGAGGAACTGCTATGTTATCATGTTTCAATCTTTATTCCTTGTTTCCAAAAAGCAACCAGGTCATACCAATCTTATGTAATGTGATTGTTTAATTCAGTTTGAATGCATTTTTTTGTAAGCTATTATTTATTTTTATAGTAACATAGTTGTATTAAATGATTTTGAAGAAAATCAATATCATTACATATTATACCAATTCTTAAAATTTCATTATTTAATGTATTATATTTAATATTGTTTAGTATACATTAATGTTAATGCAAAAATGTTTCCTCTAAATTTAATTGTCATCTTTAAAATAATGATGAAATTAATACTTCGTTAAACCGTTACCATAATTAATAAAATTCGTATCATGTATTTCTAATCATTAAGATAAGCAAAATCCTACCTTGAAATTACATCTTAGTAATCTTCTGTAAAGTTTTATATCATCTATAGAGTTTTATAAATATTTATTTATTAATTTACACTTAAAAAAAACAAAAATTACAAATAATTAATTGTGTCAAAGTCTTGTCTATCGCTCGTCCCCTCAATAGTGCCCAGAGTTACCGCGTTGGATGGCAACGCTCAGCCTCTGCAGCAAGAAATCCGTGGACTTCCGCTCTCCGGTCACTGCTGCTATTCGCCGACCTATTTCGTGCATTAAGCCTTCCGCCTCTGGGCCCAACGCACCAAGCGTTTCCACGGCGACCGGCACAAAATTGTAGATCGGTGTCAGGCAGGCGTATTTGCTGCGTTTCTTGTCCTCTGCTCCACTGGCTACCGCTCCCGGTGCGGTCACAGCTGTATTTAGATGACTCGGTGCCAAGGTGTCTGGGCAGGTGACTTCCCAAGCCAAACACCTGCCACTTGACCATGGAGTCAGTGACAATCCATCCGGCCGCCTGTCATCATGTTGCGCCAGTGACTTCGGCTCCAGACGCGATGGGATTTCTGCCGACATCAGTGCACGCTTGATGAGATCGTTGACTGCGCTGTGGCGTGACAGTCTGCCGATGGACTTGTGGCAGCTGAGCCCATGTCGTCCGCTGGCGTCTACATCCGCTCCGCAGACACATACATGTGGCAGACAGACTGGGGCTCCGAGGCGCAGGGCAATGGTGATGCGTAGTGACGAGTCGTCGAGTATTGTGCCGAGCGACGAACAGGGTATAACACTTTAAAACTTTAAAACTATATAAAACTTTAAAACGTTGAAAAACTTTAAAAATCTTCAAAACTCTATAAAAATTTATACCTTTATGGGTTTTACAATATGCTTCGTGATTAAAAAATAATTTTAAAATACAAATCAGATAAGATCAGGTAACTGAGTCTACGTATTTTAAATTATATATAAATAAAACATGAAAAAAAATAAAATAATAAAATAAAAACTTAAATCTAATAATCAAATCTAATAATAAATAAAAAAGTAAATAAATAAAAATAAATAAATAAAAATAATAATAACGTTAAATCAATAAATCAAAATTTAATAATTAGATAATAAATAATTATAAATAATTGTTATAAGATTTTATATAATTTATATCAAGTTAAAATAAAAAATTGAAATGTAAAATAAAAGTCAATTTTTTGAATTGACCAATATATATAGTAGATGATGTATAAGAATAAGAATTAGAGGTCATCAGGAGTATTGTACAAACGTACAATGCTGTTAGCACTTTTGATGCTTATAAATTATACTAGGACCGGTGTCTTTCTAGTATAAAAAAATAAAATAAATAACTGTTATCAAGTTAAAATCAAAAATTGAAATTTAAAATAAATTAAATCAGCTAACTGAGTCGACGCATTTAATATAATAATAAAATAAACAAAACATAATAATGCTAAATCAAAATTTAATAATTAAATAATAAAATTAATAATTGTTTTTAGATTTTCTATAATTTAAATCAAGTTAAAAAAAATGAAATTTAAAATAAACGTCATTTTATGAATTGACTAATAAATAACAGACGTTGTATCAGAATAAGAATTAGAGGTCATCAGGAGGAACTGATATGCTATCAGGTTTCGGCCCCTAACTCCTCTACCCAACATAGCAGCGGGCCAAATACATGCTAATGATGTATTTCCTATGAAATAACTATCTAGTGTCTTATTCTAATACAAAGTATATTATTTATTATCCATCCATAAAAATTTGCCACTTAAGAGTTTAAATTTATTCTTTATATTATTGTGTTGATTTATATATTTTACTATTTTCTGCTTGATGTTATTTTTATAGTAACCTAGTTTAAAATATGTATCTATTAAATTATTTAAATAATTTTGAAGAAAGCCAATACCATTACATATTGTTGCAATTCTTAAAATTTCATTATTTAATGTATTATATTTTATATTATATGGTATGCATGAATGCTCATGCAAAATATGTTTCTTGTAAATTTAAATATGTCATCTTTACGATATAAATTAATAGTAGTTTTAGTTAATGTTAATTTAATGTTCATATCTAGATATACACCTTCTTTATCATTAATATTGGTTTTGTTAAGAATAAGGCTTTCTGGATAAATGTCAATTAATTGATAAATTTCAATTTTATCCATATATTTATATTTATTTGATGGTTTAATTTTTGTTAGATAGGCGTTATAATTATTATAACATATATATGTATATCTTTTTCCGAATATAAGATTAATTAATTTTACTAACGTTTCTTTAATATCTACTAAATCTAGATTTGTATAAAACGTACTAAAATCGTATGTATTTATATTTTAAAAATTTATTCCTTTTGTCTGTTCTAAAAATTCTTTTGTAGAATTAATACTGAAATAGTGTTTTATACCAGTATTAATTTCGATTACCTTGCAATATTTTTTGAAGTGTGCTTTAATTACTTTAAGTATTTTATTCATATAGACAGAAAGTAGTTTTAATGTACATTTAAACGCACATATGAACCTAGGTTTTATTGGATTTTTATGTAATTTTGGATTCCAATATAATATAGGTATAGTTTTATTATCTAATTCAACCTTTATACCATTTTTATCCATTATAGAACAGTGACTTGTAATAATTGTTTCTCAACTTAACACACGACGTTCATATGTTGGATTTACATTTAAATCATTAGAATTAACCTCTTTCACTAGTATATCATAATGAAGCTTTTTGCATATGAAGACAAAGTAATTACTAGCTTTATCAATAGTTGTTATTATATAGTTATTTTTTAATTTAGTAAGTTCTTTATACATATCTTTATTAATTTTATCTTTCCTTTTATAATTGTTTGTTTTTTCATTTTATTTTTAATTTTATCAAATATATAATCTTTCCAAATTTTTATCTTAGAAATATTCAAGCTTTCACTATTAATCAGCTTACTAAAGTAATCATTTAAGTTATTATATAACGAATTGTAAATTTTATTTTTGTCGTTGTTATTATTTAATCTATATTTATACCTTTTTGACAGCAGCTTTCTGAGTGCATATTTGTTCATTTATTTTATCAAAACTAAGACTTTTACAATTGCATTCTGTTTCCATTATGTTTCTATCATTATATTAAATACGTAGATTTATTGATTTGATTATCAATTTGACGGCATTACCCGAAATTCGAAAGTAAAGCCCTTTCTTGATTGCAAGTTTTGCGAACGACTAGGCATCCTTTTGGATACCCGTAACTGGCGGGGAAGAATCATTTACATAACACTTAACACATAACACATATCCACATTAGACGATGATTACTTATTTACTTTATTTATTTATTTACTTTAATTATTTTTATTTATTAATTGAAATAAATATTTTTACAATATTATATTGTATATTATAATATTTATGTTATATACAATTTACATACAATATAGAATTGTTTTAAATATAATATAGAATATAAAAACATAAGATTTACAATATAAGATTATAAAATTTTATTTTCCGCCAATTAATATACTACAAAATAATTACTTTAATAATTTCTTTCAATAATTACTTCGTAAGAAAAGTATAAACCTGCATGCTTTTCTTACAATCTACTTCGGGAAGCTTAACCCGGAATGCGCCTACCACAGACCCTTTTTCAATTTATTTATAAATTGAAACTACGCTTGCAGACTGAAACTACGCTTTCATACTGAACATCGTACATTTATAGTTGACAATTCCCTGTTTTGTACATTTTGATAATTCTGGTTTGGTGCTTTCATGAAGCTTTGGCTATTGATCTTGGGATTTTAAATATTAAATTTTTTAATTGTAATTAACTTGAACACTTATAACTTTTTCTTCATGTGATCGCTCAAAGCTTTTGTGACGTGTCCATAGGTTTGCTTGGGTGGAAGTGATAGATAAAATTGAATTAACAGAAGTCTGAAATATTTTGATATATCAAAAGGTCAAAGGTTTTATATTTATACCAACGTAATTAGGTTATGCATATTAATGATAAAGAAGGTGTATATCTAGATATGAACATTAAATAATTAACATTAACTAAAACTACTATTAATTTATATCGTAAAGATGACATTAAAAATTACAAGAAGCATATTTTTGCATGAGCATTCATGCATACCATATAATATAAAATACATTAAATAATGAAATTTTAAGAATTTTAAGAACTAGGCACGTCGAATTGTTCGACCCTGCAGCGATCATAGAGCACGGATCAAACATCTTGACATGCTTGCAGGAGCATTGATAAAGCGTGGCTACCAGAGACGCCTAGTCTCCACCCTTGATTAAGGGTTGCTTGATTCCCCAGGAAGGGCGCACATCGAAAGATGTCCTTAGGACACTAGTGGTAACCGACTATTGTCCCACACTGAGGTACTTCGACACCGACGTAAGAAGATTGACACAAACGGTGAATTGCCAGACAGGGTATAAGATAAGAGGCACAAAGGTCTACTATCGGTCTATGCGCACGATTAAATCAGCGCTGATGCGAAGCGATCTAAATGCGCGAGATAAGCAAGATCATTCGACAATCAGGTATGAGGACAAGAGGTATAAGTGCTGCCCTGCCATCATTGTGAACAGTTAGATTATAGGAAGTGCAACAGATCAGCATTACAAGATCAAACAAAATGCATAATGCAAAACAAAGGGAGTGGTGTATTTAGGAACGTGTGAAAAGTGCCACGTACAGTACGTTGGTGAGACGAAGCATGCGTTAAAAGACTGTCTCAACAAGAGAAGACACAACATTAAGATAGGGATGAATGCAGACGGGATCGCTTTACATGTGATTAAAAAGGAAAGGATCACGATATGAGCTACCAGATTCTCGATATCGTGGACGATGAGGCAGAACGAAAAGCGGTGGAGCAAAAGTGGATAGGAAAGCTCTACACCGACGTACAGCCAGGCCTCAACGACGATAAACACATTTACACATGGCGAGACGTAGGCTAACAATTCTCGGTTTTGTTTCGTTTTTCTTTTGGCGTGTATTCCTTTTGTTCTGCGTGTAGTTTTTTAATTTGTATTTGTGTTGTAGATAAACTGACGAAGACCCGGAAGGGTTGAAACGTTTTTAACAAAAATATTGTTCCTGTCTTCTGCTCTTATTCTATTCACATATTGTTGGTCTTCGATGATCGCAGACGGCAGTCCTAACAATATATATATATATATATATATATATATATATATATATATATATATATATATATATATATATATATATATATATATATATGTTTGTATAAGTGTTTGAATCGAGCATATTCTTTAGCCTGCAAACTTTCGTCACTCCTAGACGGTCATGTGATAGCCGGCAGCCATCGTCAGTAAGATGAACTATCACACGCCGTTTCGGCTGCCTCTGTGACATTGTGAAAATGCATTTCCGACATCTAGCTTAAATTGTAGGTGGTGTGAGCTCTTAAATCCTACAATTTGCAATGCAGACCATCATTAACAACCAGAGGATCAAACTTTCGGATGCTTGACTGGATGAAGTGGTTAGGGTGCGTTTCGACTGCTTTTGTGATAACTGTAAAGACACGAGCAATTCCTCACGATGCTAAACAAAACTCAGGTGCATAAAGCGTTTGTCTGGCTTGTTGCGTGTGTGGACCTTCTAGTAATTCTTTATATGCACAAATGCGTATCCGTTGGTTACGAGGGCACTGAATTTCTCACAGGATTCCGAAAGGAATACGTTTTTTTTATAAACTGGTAGTGCGAAAAATCGCTTGAAACTGTGGTCCAGGAGCCAAAACTGGCTACGATTGATTTTAAATCCATATGAGCTGCTAACAAACTGGACTTCGATCATCAGCTCCATCAGTCTAATGTATCACTCCGAGACGCTCCTAACCACCCAGCAGATAAAGAATTACTAGAAGGTCCACACACGCAACAAGCCAGACAAACGCTTTATGCACCTGAGTTTTGTTTAGCATCGTGAGGAATTGCTCGTGTCTTTACAGTTATCACAAAAGCAGTCGAAACGCACCCTAACCACTTCATCCGACTGACGATGACTGCTGGGTGGTTAGGGGCGTCTCGGAGTGATACATTAGACTGATGGGGCTGATGATCGAAGTCCAGTTTGTTAGCAGCTCATATGGATTTAAAATCAATCGTAGCCAGTTTTGGCTCCTGGACCACAGTTTCAAGCGATTTTTCGCACTACCAGTTTATAAAAAAAAACGTATTCCTTTCGGAATCCTGTGAGAAATTCAGTGCCCTCGTAACCAACGGATACGCATTTGTGCATATAAAGAATTACTAGAAAGTCCACACACGCAACAAGCCAGACAAACGCTTTATGCACCTGAGTTTTGTTTAGCATCGTGAGGAATTGCTCGTGTCTTTACAGTTATCACAAAAGCAGTCGAAACGCACCCTAACCACTTCATCCGACTGACGATGACTGCTGGGTGGTTAGGGGCGTCTCGGAGTGATACATTGGACTGATGGGGCTGATGATCGAAGTCCAGTTTGTTAGCAGCTCATATGGATTTAAAATCAATCGTAGCCAGTTTTGGCTCCTGGACCACAGTTTCAAGCGATTTTTCGCACTACCAATTTATAAAAAACGTATTCCTTTCGGAATCCTGTGAGAAATTCAGTGCCCTCGTAACCAACGGATACGCATTTGTGCATATAAAGAATTACTAGAAGGTCCACACACGCAACAAGCCAGACAAACGCTTTATGCACCTGAGTTTTGTTTAGCATCGTGAGGAATTGCTCGTGTCTTTACACTTATCACAAAAGCAGTCGAAACGCACCCTAACCACTTCATCCGACTGACGATGACTGCTGGGTGGTTAGGGGCGTCTCGGAATGATACATTAGACTGATGGGGCTGATGATCGAAGTCCAGTTTGTTAGCAGCTCATATGGATTTAAAATCAATCGTAGCCAGTTTTGGCTCCTGGACCACAGTTTCAAGCGATTTTTCGCACTACCAGTTTATAAAAAACGTATTCCTTTCGGAATCCTGTGAGAAATTCAGTGCCCTCGTAACCAACGGATACGCATTTGTGCATATAAAGAATTACTAGAAGGTCCACACACGCAACAAGCTAGAGAAACGCTTGAGAGGGCACTCAGGTGCAGAAAGCGTTTTTACTGGCTTGTTGCGTGTGTGGACCTTCTAGTTATTCTTTATATGCACAAATGTGTATCCGTTGGTTACGAGGGCACTGAATTTCTCACAGGATTCCGAAAGGAATACGTTTTTTATAAATTGGTAGTGCGAAAAATCGCTTGTAACTGTGGTCCAGGAGCCTAAACAGGCTACTATTGATTTTAAATCCATATGAGTTGCTAAAAAACTGGACTTCGATCATCAGCTCCATCAGTCTAATGTATCACTCCGAGACGCCCCTAACCACCCAGCAGTCATCGTCAGTCGGATGAAGTGGTTAGAGTGCGTTTCGACTGATTTTGTGATAACTATAAAGACACCAGCAATTCCTCACGATGCTAAACAAAACTCAGGTGCAGAAAGCGTTTTTACTGGCTTGTTGCGTGTGTGGACTTTCTAGTTATTCTTTATATGCACAAATGTGTATCCGTTGGTTACGAGGGCACTGAATTTCTCACAGGATTCCGAAAGGAATACGTTTTTTATAAATTGGTAGTGCGAAAAATCGCTTGTAACTGTGGTCAAGGAGCCTAAACAGGCTTCTATTGATTTTAAATCCATATGAGTTGCTAAAAAACTGGAATTCGATCATCAGCTCCAACAGTCTAATGTATCACTCCGAGACGCCCCTAACCACCCAGCAGTCATCGTCAGTCGGATGAAGTGGTTAGAGTGCGTTTCGACTGCTTTTGTGATAACTATAAAGACACCAGCAATTCCTTACGATGCTAAACAAAACTCAGGTGCAGAAAGCGTTTTTACTGGCTTGTTGCGTGTGTGGACCTTTTAGTTATTCTTTATATGCACAAATGTGTATCCGTTGGTTACGAGGGCACTGAATTTCTCACAGGATTCCGAAAGGAATACGTTTTTTTTATAAACTGGTAGTGCGAAAAATCGCTTGAAACTGTGGTCAAGGAGCCTAAACAGGCTACTATTGATTTTAAACTGTGCAAACTGTGCAAACTGTGCCTCAAAGGTATCATTTATGCAGCCACATGTAGCATCTGCGGTGTACAATATGTAGGTGAAAGTGGATTGTCGATGAATTAAATCAGCTAACTGAGTCTACGTATTGTTATATAATTATAAAATAAACAAAACATAATAATGCTAAATCAAAATTTAAAAATTAAATAATAAAATTAATAATTGTTTTTAGATTTTCTCTAATTCAAATCAAGTTAAAAAAATAAAAATAAAAATAAAAAATAAAAAATAAAATTTAAAATAACCGTGGTGCAGTGGTAAATCATTGTGTAACTAAACACGACAATGAAAAAAGGGATGTCTTTGATTATGTTGTCATTGATTCAGATCTAAATGAAAGCGAACATCGCAAAAAACGAGCAACGATGGATTGGCCAACTGATAACCGATCAAGTAAAGGGAATCGATCACTGTTACAACCGGCGTTTAATTGAAGATTATACATAAAAAAATTTCTCTACTCTGCGAACTAGCATTTTTTAAATTTTGTTCTGATTTTATATTGATAAAGGCGTGAACACCGAAACGTAAAAAATACATTTACTTTGTTTTTGCTGGTGTTACAATTTGAAAACTTATAATTTTGCACTTTATCAGAAGTCCCAGCTGACGGTGTTAATTATCGATAATTAGAAATATAATTATCGATCATGATAATTATAATTATCATGTAAATATAATTATTATATAATTATAATCGATAATTATATATAATCGATTATTACACGGTTTGTTACAGTCAAGCATCCGAAAGTTTAAACCTCTGGGTGTTAATGATGGTCTGCATTGCAAATTGTAGGATTCAAGAGCTAACGCCACCTACAATTTAAGCTAGATGTCGGAAATGCATTTTCACAATGTCACAGAGGCAGCCGAAACGGCGTGTGATAGTTCATCTTAATGACGATGGCTGCTGGCTATCACATGACCGTCTAGGAGTGACGAGTATTTGCAGGCTGAAGAATATGCTCGATTCAAACATTCACACAAACATATGGAAAGAGTTGCTAATCGCAATCTCGAGCAATACCGATTCAAACGAAACTCTGATTACATAGAAAGAATTGATCCACTCAATCTCGGTTTCTTACAGTCAAGCATCCGAAAGTATGAACCTCCCGTTGTTAATGATGGTCTGCATTGCAAATTGTAACCACAGTTTCAAGCGATTTTTCGCAATAACAATTTATAAAATGACGCATTCCTTTTGTAATCCTGTGAGAAATTCAGTGCCCTCGTAATCAACGGATACGCATTTGTGCCTTATATAAAGAATAACTAGAAAATCCACACACGCAACAAGCCAGTAAAAACGCTTCTGCATTTGAGCTTCGTATAGCATCGTGAGGAATTGCTGGTGTCTTTGTAGTTATCACAAACGCAGTCGAAACGTACCCTAATCACTTCATCCGACTGACGATGACTGCTGATGGTTAGGAACGTCTCGCATGATACATTAGACTGATAAAGCTGATGATCGAAGTCCAGTTTTTTAGCAACTCATATGGATATAAAATCAATAGTAGCCTGTTTAGGCTCCTTGACCACAGTTACAAGCGATTTTTCACACTACCAATTTATAAAAAAAACGTATTCCTTTCGGAATCCTGTGAGAAATTCAGTGCCCTCGTAACTAACGGATACACATTTGTGCATATAAAGAATAACTAGAAGGTCCACACACGCAACAAGTCAGTAAAAACGCCTTCTGCACCTGAGTTTTGTTTAGCGTCGTAAGGAATTTCTGGTGTCTTTATAGTTATCACAAAAGCAGTCAAACGAACTCTAACCACTTCATCCGACTGACGATGACTGCTGGGTGGTTAGGGGCGTCTCGGAGTGATACATTAGACTAATGGAGCTGATGATCGAAGTCCAGTTTTTTAGCAACTCATATGGATTTAAAATCAATAGTAGCCTGTTTAGGCTCCTTGACCACAGTTTCAAGCGATTTTTCGCACTACCAGTTTATAAAAAAAACGTATTCCTTTCGGAATCCTGTGAGAAATTCAGTGCCCTCGTAACCAACGGATACACATTTGTGCATATAAAGAATAACTAGAAGGTCCACACACGCAACAAGCCAGTAAAAACGCTTTCTGCACCTGAGTTTTGTTTAGCATCGTAAGGAATTGCTGGTGTCTTTATAGTTATCACAAAAGCAGTCGAAACGCACTCTAACCACTTCATCCGACTGACGATGACTGCTGGGTGGTTAGGGGCGTCTCGGAGTGATACATTAGACTGTTGGAGCTGATGATCGAATTCCAGTTTTTTAGCAACTCATATGGATTTAAAATCAATAGAAGCCTGTTTAGGCTCCTTGACCACAGTTACAAGCGATTTTTCGCACTACCAATTTATAAAAAACGTATTCTTTCGGAATCCTGTGAGAAATTCAGTGCCCTCGTAACCAACGGATACACATTTGTGCATATAAAGAATAACTAGAAGGTCCACACACGCAACAAGCCAGTAAAAACGCTTTCTGCACCTGAGTGCCCTCTCAAGCGTTTCTCTAGCTTGTTGCGTGTGTGGACCTTCTATTAATTCTTTATATGCACAAATGCGTATCCGTTGGTTACGAGGGCACTGAATTTCTCACAGGATTCCGAAAGGAATACGTTTTTTTATAAATTGGTAGTGCGAAAAATCGCTTGAAACTGTGGTCCAGGAGCCAAAACTGGCTACGATTGATTTTAAATCCATATGAGCTGCTAAAAAACTGGACTTCGATCATCAGCTCCATCAGTCTAATGTATCACTCCGAGACGCCCCTAACCACCCAGCAGTCATCGTCAGTCGGATGAAGTGGTTAGGGTGCGTTTCGACTGCTTTTGTGATAAGTGTAAAGACACGAGCAATTCCTCACGATGCTAAACAAAACTCAGGTGCATAAAGCGTTTGTCTGGCTTGTTGCGTGTGTGGACCTTCTAGTAATTCTTTATATGCACAAATGCGTATCCGTTGGTTACGAGGGCACTGAATTTCTCACAGGATTCCGAAAGGAATACGTTTTTTTTATAAACTGGTAGTGCGAAAAATCGCTTGAAACTGTGGTCAAGGAGCCTAAACAGGCTACTATTGATTTTAAATCCATATGAGTTGCTAAAAAACTGGACTTCGATCATCAGCTCCATCAGTCTAATGTATCACTCCGAGACGCCCCTAACCACCCAGCAGTCATCGTCAGTCGGATGAAGTGGTTAGAGTTCGTTTGACTGCTTTTGTGATAACTATAAAGACACCAGAAATTCCTTACGACGCTAAACAAAACTCAGGTGCAGAAGGCGTTTTTACTGACTTGTTGCGTGTGTGGACCTTCTAGTTATTCTTTATATGCACAAATGTGTATCCGTTAGTTACGAGGGCACTGAATTTCTCACAGGATTCCGAAAGGAATACGTTTTTTTTATAAATTGGTAGTGTGAAAAATCGCTTGTAACTGTGGTCAAGGAGCCTAAACAGGCTACTATTGATTTTATATCCATATGAGTTGCTAAAAAACTGGACTTCGATCATCAGCTTTATCAGTCTAATGTATCATGCGAGACGTTCCTAACCATCAGCAGTCATCGTCAGTCGGATGAAGTGATTAGGGTACGTTTCGACTGCGTTTGTGATAACTACAAAGACACCAGCAATTCCTCACGATGCTATACGAAGCTCAAATGCAGAAGCGTTTTTACTGGCTTGTTGCGTGTGTGGATTTTCTAGTTATTCTTTATATAAGGCACAAATGCGTATCCGTTGATTACGAGGGCACTGAATTTCTCACAGGATTACAAAAGGAATGCGTCATTTTATAAATTGTTATTGCGAAAAATCGCTTGAAACTGTGGTTACAATTTGCAATGCAGACCATCATTAACAACGGGAGGTTCATACTTTCGGATGCTTGACTGTAAGAAACCGAGATTGAGTGGATCAATTCTTTCTATGTAATCAGAGTTTCGTTTGAATCGGTATTGCTCGAGATTGCGATTAGCAACTCTTTCCATATGTTTGTGTGAATGTTTGAATCGAGCATATTCTTCAGCCTGCAAATACTCGTCACTCCTAGACGGTCATGTGATAGCCAGCAGCCATCGTCATTAAGATGAACTATCACACGCCGTTTCGGCTGCCTCTGTGACATTGTGAAAATGCATTTCCGACATCTAGCTTAAATTGTAGGTGGCGTTAGCTCTTGAATCCTACAATTTGCAATGCAGACCATCATTAACACCCAGAGGTTTAAACTTTCGGATGCTTGACTGTAACAAACCGTGTAATAATCGATTATATATAATTATCGATTATAATTATATAATAATTATATTTACATGATAATTATAATTATCATGATCGATAATTATATTTCTAATTATCGATAATTAACACCGTCAGCTGGGACTTCTGATAAAGTGCAAAATTATAAGTTTTCAAATTGTAACACCAGCAAAAACAAAGTAAATGTATTTTTTACGTTTCGGTGTTCACGCCTTTATCAATATAAAATCAGAACAAAATTTAAAAAATGCTAGTTCGCAGAGTAGAGAAATTTTTTTATGTATAATCTTCAATTAAACGCCGGTTGTAACAGTGATCGATTCCCTTTACTTGATCGGTTATCAGTTGGCCAATCCATCGTTGCTCGTTTTTTGCGATGTTCGCTTTCATTTAGATCTGAATCAATGACAACATAATCAAAGACATCCCTTTTTTCATTGTCGTGTTTAGTTACACAATGATTTACCACTGCACCACGGTTATTTTAAATTTTATTTTTTATTTTTTATTTTTATTTTTATTTTTTTAACTTGATTTGAATTAGAGAAAATCTAAAAACAATTATTAATTTTATTATTTAATTTTTAAATTTTGATTTAGCATTATTATGTTTTGTTTATTTTATAATTATATAACAATACGTAGACTCAGTTAGCTGATTTAATTCATCGACAATCCACTTTCACCTACATATTGTACACCGCAGATGCTACATGTGGCTGCATAAATGATACCTTTTGAGGCACAGTTTGTTGATTTCCGAATATTATATTTGAGTCCTGTGGTTGAACTAATTATTTTGTTGGTTTCCTTTATTTGTATACAACATTTTGTGTTCCGTCGGTTATATTTCGTGCATTCATTTTTCTCAACTAATTGTCGAACGTTTTTTCCAATTTGTTTCTAACTAATGTCTTTTTAATAGTATTAGTAGATTTATGAAGGATCCGAATCGACAAATTAGCTCTTCCAAGTTTTGCTCGTTGACTATTAATACCATACATGATATCACTTTGTAGGTTACGAATTGCTGGATGATAGGGTATATATATCTGAATACGTTGAAATTAAAGAAAAGAATGTGTGTCAATTTTGCAATTGTGGATGAAGAATTTAGTAAAATGATAAAAAAAGAAATGGAACAAAACTCTGAATCCTGCTTCACGAGAACTTCAAAACATCATACTGAAATTTTACACACACGCTTATCATTAAAGAAGAAACACTCAAAGTTATCATGGATTCTTGGAAAACAAATAAATATTGATGACTTAGAAATTTATGAATCATTACCGCGACGTAATTTCGGAAGACATAAAAAGAAAACTTCAGAGTGAGCGACAATTTACAAATCTTTCTAATATTCAACTAACTAAAGAACAGGAAGACATCCTGAACTTGGGTTTAAATTACAATATTTTGGACCGTAACTTTAGTCGTTATGATGTTGCAAACTTTATAAAGCATACTACACTAAAAGCATTTAAGGACATAGACGATAAACAAGTTCGACACTTATCCATAAATACACTTGGAAAATTAACTTTTGATAAATACATGAATCTCCATCCAAATCATGAATACATTCCAAATATTACCAACGGAGAACGAAATGCTCTAAAGGAATTAAAAAGATCAAATGAACTAATAATAAACAAGCTGACAAAAGTAACGAAGCCGTATTGTGGAAAACGAAAAAATATCTAGACGAAGCATACAGACAGCTCAATAGTCCTGCATATGAACCTAGTTCAGAAATAGAATTCAAAAGTATCAACTTAAAAATTGATAATCTCATTGATACATTTATTAGTATGAAATTTATTAGCATATGCGAAGCTAGCAAATTGCGTAATATCACTTCAACTCCAGGGAGTTTCTATATGTTGGCCAAAATCCACAAAAACATTAGTTCATGCCCTGGTAGACCAATAATCAGCAATATTAACGTACCAACTGAAAAACTATCTCACTTTGTTGATGGATTATTGAAAGCATTAACTAAAACTATGCCTAGCTACATAATGAATTCATATGATTTTTGTGAAAAAATAGAAACATTGAAATCGAACATAGCGCAGACAGATATAATATGTACATTTGATATTATATCACTATACACATCAATCCCCATGATAAAGGTTTGCAAGCAATAGATTTGTTAATGTCGGAAGCAAATTTGCCCTCAACAAAATGTAAATTCATCCTTGAAGCATTACATATAATCCTAGAAAATAACATATTTAGGTTCGAAGGTAAATTGTTTAGACAAATTGTTGGTACGGCGATGGGGCCCGGGAGGTCCACTCCCGGGCACCTCCAAATCCGTCGCTCCACTTTCTTCTCGGGTCGGTCAGCTTTTGACAGCTGATCAGAGAAAAGAGGTGGCCGTCACCATGCTTTTAGCCTCCACATCCGATGTAGCAGGCATTAATATTAGTAAGCGTGTTTTTATTCCTAAGAAAAAATCCTGCTCATGCCCTAAAGATCTGCGACCCATTTCGATTCAAAATGCCCTCGTGTCGATTTACGAAAAAGCGCTTGCGCGTAAAATTCGCGACCACCTGAGTAGGCGTAATTTGATCCCTCCTGGTTTTCATGAATTCGTTAAAGGTCGCCCAGTCCATTCAGCAGTAGGTGAAGTTGAACAGTTTTGTCGGAAGAATAGCTATCGTTTAGTTGTAGCTGTTTTCCTTGACTTTTCTGCTGCATTTGACCGTATCTCCATTTCCTTTGTGATCTCTTCTCTCAGGTCCCTCGGGTTGCCTGCGAGAATTGTGAACAGGGTGGAGATTCTGCTGTACACCAAGCGATTTTACTATGAAGACGACCCTGATGCGCGTCAGTTCTACCCTATTACTGGTGTGCCTCAAGGTTCCCCACTTTCTCCTATCTTATATCTTGCTGCCTCCATTGAACTCTTTAAAATATTTAAACGCGAACAACGTCTAGTGGTATATGCTGATGATACCACAGCCCTGTTTTCTGGACGCAGGTGCAAAGACATAGTCTCGGACATCAGCCGTTTCTTTTTAAGATTAAAAGACTAGTTACCCAAGTCCAATCTTATTTTAAACTCCGCCAAATCGCAGGTGGTTGTCTTTCATGGCGCCCCTGCAACAAAGCAAAAGCTCAAGAGATTAGCACTCTCTGCCCTCTCTTCCATTTTGATTAATCAACCACTCCCTGTCTTCACCAGTCGAGTAAAATACCTGGGGTTCACCGTTACGGTGAACTGGTCGGCGAAAGCTGACCTGGATAGACTTAAACGTATCTTGAAGAAAGCTAGATGGGCTCTGAAACGGGCCCATCATCTGTCATTGAAAGAAAAAACTCAGGTGCGCCTTTGGGGCACCTGGGCTATTTCGGGATTAGTCTTCTTTTCGAGAGGACGTCCCCAGAGCAAAGGCTAAGGTTTCTTAAGCTCCTCGTCTCTCGTTTACCCAGCATAGTCCGTGCCGACTGGACTCTTCGGGGGGGTGAAAGACCCTGGGTGGTTTAGTCGGAAGTCGGCGTGTTGGATCGGTTGGGGGCTCAGATCCCCTCGGATTTGAGGCCGTAAGTGCAGGGAAGACAAAGAAGAAGATGCAAAGAAGATATTGTCTAAACTCGGATTGTGTCTTATACTATTTTATTTTTTTGATGTTTTTCTGTGTTAGTTAACAAAGTCTTTATTTATTTATTATTAATAGCAACTTTCCGGACATCCGGAATCTTTGTATGATCTGACTAAATTACTGTATTTTCTGTTGTTAGGAAAATATTATGTTATTCCTGCGTTTTGACATATATCTCTTTTACCCAATTTGCACATCCTTTCCATTGCATTTTGCTTTTATTATGTCTACTCTGTCCCTGTTCCGTGACAAAATACATCGCAATATTGGTATTTATCTTGACTTTTCGCCTCTCGACATTGTAGACAACTCAGTCCTACTCTATCATCTTCGGCATAATTGCAGATTCTTACGTTTCTTGTTTCATATCATTTATAAGATATTTGCTGTATTTTTAAACCCCTATTCATTTCAATCTTCACATGCAAAAGAAGTGAAAACAAAGATCCTAACTCGGTCCCAATTTTACACTTTCATGTGATATCATTATATTTCCATACAATGCAACAAATACCGACGGTCTCTTTTCGTCTATGGAAACTTATACAATCACGAATATGTATATTGCATCAGCAAACTGATTTGTGGTTTAAAAAGTCAAAACCTAAAAGGTAAATTATAATGATTTAAATGTAAACGAAATTTATGAACGTAGTGATTTTAGTTTAGAAACGCTTATTACAAGTTACTGTTTAATAATGGATAAAAATGGTTTAATGGCTGAATCAGATAATAAAACTATATCTATACTATATTGGAACCAAAATTACATAAAAATCCATGTGTAGTGCTGTGAGTTCATGTGTAGTACGTTTAAATGTACATTAAAACCACTTTGCGTTTATATGAATAAAATACTTAAAGTTATTAAAGCACACTTCAAAAAATATTGTAGGATAATAGAAATTAATCCTGGTATAAAACACTATTTTAGTATTAATTCTATAAAAGAATTTTTGAACACACAAAAGGAATAAATGCTCAGAATATTAATACGATTTTAGTACGCTTTTTCTAAAGAAGCTTTAGAAAAATTATTAACTCGTTTAGCAACCTGGTTAGTTTTTGTAGAGTAAAAATAACTCATCTACTTTTTTAATAACTTATTGTAGAGTAATTTATTCTATACAGAGCTTTGACCGTAAAAGCCGTTTTGCCCGCTCATCGTACATTACAACACATGAAACAAATCTATCAATTACAACCAAACCAATGATAATAACTTCCAATGTTGCCTTGATCAGCGTGTCTTATCCAAGTGTTGACCATGGCTTTGAATTGGCTCAATGATGACGCAGTCATGATGTCGTGAGGCAATGCGTTCCACAACTTTATCACTCTGCGTGACAATCGCGATACCATTCTCGGCATTCCAATTTGTGTTGCGCGTAACGCGAGAGTATGATCCCTGCGACTTTGTCGGACATTCAATTTAACTTATTCATTTATTTTTAACTTATTTAACATATTAACTTATTTTTTGTTTGTTGTTTTTTTTTCATTTAACATGTACAATGTTATCGAACATTTCGGCCCATTTGAGGGTAACGAAGTTTGTACATTCTTCAATAAATAATTCTCATTGTTAAAAAAAATTATTATTAGGAACTATCTTAAAGAAAAGATTTATTTTAACGTGGCAAATGCGTGCCAGCGCACGCTTACATGACCACAACAAAAACAAAACTGTGAATCAGGCGTCGAGAAGGTGTGAACGGAGGAGGTGTTTGAATGTAATAAAAGAGGGAGCGCGGCGGACGTCGAGAGGGAGTTGATTCCAGGCGAGTGAGGCGGCGACGAGGAAGGATCGGAGACCGTAGTTGTTGGAGTAATTAGGAACGTGGAGTAAGAGGGTATGACAGGAACGAAGCGATAGCGAGGTGGGGGCGAGTATCGTCTAAGAAAGGAAGGTTGATGAACGATGGGGAGCCGACAGCGATGAGACGAAAAGTAATGAGAAGAAGGCGGAGTTTGATGCGGATGTGGATGGTGGGCCAGGAGAGTTGGGCAAAATATGTGGATGTGTGGTCGAAGCGACGGAGGCGAAAGAGCACTCGAACGGCGGTGTTGATTATTCGTTGTAGGGGTAGGATGATGGATTTTGGAGAATTGGCGAAAAGGCTAAGGCAGTAATCGATTTTAGGGAAAAGAAGCGATGAAAGAAGAGACATACAAGAACGGAAGTCGATAAGGGGCGGATACGGCGGATGTCACGAAGAATTAAGTTAGACGAGCGGACCTTGTCACGGACGAAGGGTTTAAGGGAAAGGTGATCATCGAAATGGAAGCCTAAGAAAGTGAGATTGTGGACTACAGGGATGATCGATGAGGCAAAAGATACAATGGGAGGAGATATGCTTGGTTTACGGGGAAGGATCCACATTATTTTGGACTTTTCGGCGTTTAGAACGAGATGGAGATTGGAGAGACGCTTGTAGATAGAAGAGAGACAGTTGGAGGCAGAAATGGCGATATCGTGTATGCGATGTGCGGGTGCATGAGCATAGATTAGAATGTCATCGGCGTATTGCATGACGTTAAAGGAGTAAGGTTTGATAAATAGAGAGAGATCGCCAAGCAAAAGAGAGAAAAGCAGGGGACCTAGGACTGAACCTTGTGGAACCCCGCAAAAAATAGGGATGGGAGGGGAGGATGATGAATTAGAACAGACGCGAAAGGAACGGTCGGATAGATATGAGGCGAACCAAGCTACGGAGGAGGAAGAAAAGCCGTAATCATAACGAAGGCGAGAAAGGAGGACGGAGTGGTCGACAATGTCGAATGCGGAGGAGAGGTCCAGGGAGATGAGAACACTATATAGAGCCTTGTCTCGAGAAATGAGTAAGTCGTTGTACACTTTTATGCATGCGATTTCTGTCGAGTGATTAGAGCGGAAAGCGGATTGGAAAGGAGGGTACAGATTGGATGAGGAGAGATAAGCGTTGATTTGTATTAAGATGAGGCGTTCTAAGAGCTTAGAAAGAGTAGGGAGTAGTGAAATGGGGCGATAGCTGGAAGGAAGGGAGGGGTCGAGCGATTGTTTCTTAAGGAGGGGACGAACGATTGCGGATTTCCAGTGTGAAGGGAATATACGACAGCGGATGGACGAGTTAAACAAGGTTGTGAGAAATGGGGATATCGATGAGCATATAGATTTTAATATGTGGGTAGGCAGGGGATCGGCAGGTGAGGTTTTGTTGGGCAAGGACATGAGGACAGATGATACTTCTGTAGGTGATACAGGGAGAAGATGAAAGAGTTCGGGAAGGATGAGAGTAGACTGGGCAGAGTGGAATAGGATGGAGACCGGGGTGTGAGAGAGCAGCGTGGATACTTTAGTCTGGAGAAATGACGAATAATCATTAGCATTGATGTTGCAAGGCGTAGAGGAACGAGCCAGGATTGAGTTAAAAGTATGCCAGAGAGTCTTAGAGTTGAATGAAGTGATTATTTTATGCTGCCAGAAGGAGTTGCATTTGGTACGTAGTAGGTTGAGATGAGACCGGCGAAGAGCAAGATAGGAATCACGGAAAGACGGAGTGATCGAGCGGAAATCGCGTCTGAGAGAGCGGTGATAGACTCGAAAAGCATGGCGGAGTCGACGCTTTGAGAGTAGGCATTGGATGTCAAACCATGGGGCACGGTGCAAGCGACGGTGTGGGTGAGACTTGAAGGGCAAGATAATATCGAGAGTGGATGTGAGTTCAGAGTCGAAAAGAAAGGCGAGATCGTGAGGAGATGAATATGTTATTGTGGGTAATGATAGAGACGATTTGAGTAAGGCAGAGCGGAGAAGGGAAAGGTCAAGATTTCTACAAGGGCGACGTAGGATTGTAGGTGTGTGAGGAGGGGTGTGGTTGCGAGCGAGATCAAGGGTGATAAGAAAGTGATCGGATAGACCAGGATCAGAGATGGACAGTGAGGTGTGGGCAGCAAAATGATCGGGGACAGCGATGATGTCGAGTGCCCCGCCAAGTATATGTGTGGGGGCAGTGGAGATTAGTTTATAATTGTAGTTGGATAGAATGTTGATGAAGCGGATGGAATCTGTGGAAGAGGGGCGTTCTAGGCGGATATTGAAGTCGCCTAGAACTTCAATATAAGTTTCCGCCTCGAGAATAGATCTAGTGTTGAGGAGACCGAGGCGGAAACCGTGTGCTGTGGCGATGAATGCGACTGGAGAAATGTCCTTGAAAAAGGATGGTTTATCCGCAGGAACAATAGACGAGAGGATGGATCTGAAGGCGGAAACATCGTGGTCCAGACGTGCTTGTGGAGATAAGGAGTTAGAAGGCGTGATATTAGTAACAATGACGCAACGATCGCGAGAAGCAAAGCGCTTCCGTAAAGGAGGACGACTGACGTGAGTAGGTGAGATCACGATAGAAGAGCTGGCAGTTGATGATTTGGAGGGATTTGGTTTGACGACGGGAGACATAGAGGATAATGATAATAAAGCGGGTGGCAAGCGATGTGAGGAAAGGTTATGAGTGGAAGGATAGTGGAGGCTGGTGGAGGTGATTTTAATTGATGGATGCAAGTTATTGAGAAACGAGACAGGAAGGACGGGACGTGGGGTGTCGGGGAGTGAACATACATTAGTTGTAACAATTTGCGGCTCCGTCACTGTATCGGTAGATTTATCATAAACTTGACAAAATCCATCTTGCTGCGATACAATTTGCGGCTCCTTCAGATTATCTGATAATGGATTATCTGATGATGACGTAGAAACGCGATGAGGTAGAAATCACCTTACATTTCTACAGGTAGAAATGTAAGGTGATTTATCTGATACGACAAAAGAAATACTGGGTTGCAAATGGTCAATGACAGTAACATCAGAAGATTGAGCTGATTGATTGGGCAAAATTGAAGGATGTATAGTAATACCTGTAGAAGAGATGGGAGATTTGGCATTCTTAGAGGCAATCGAATGCGGGAGAATTGGGCATCGAGGTTGAGACTTATTACAATACGAAGAGGCATGTGTGGACATCGCTGCATTGCCAGATAGTTTCAATATATTTGTCTTGAGACTCTCTATTTCACTCTTCATCGTATTTATCATCTTAGCCGAACAGTAGCCACAGTAGAATTCGTTGTCTGCAAGGCTAGATGCCTGGGATTCTGAAGTCCAAATACTTACCCACGTGTGACAATCATTGTTTGAGCAAAGGACTTGTTGTTCAGATCCATTGGAAACATCTCTAACATCAGTGTTGGACGCAACATGGTTGGAAACTTGAGACTTTTGTTTTTTCCGACCCATTTGTATATAGTCGTTTGATTCGTGATTTTATTCTCCTCGTTGTATGTATATTAGATTGTATGTTATTTATTGTAGATGACGGGAGATTGTATGTTATTTATTGTAGATGACGGCAGATGACGGGAGTCTGTTCCAACTGTTTATTACTCGATCTCTGATATCCTGATAGTGTCGATGGACTTTTTGTAATTTGTGTAAATAGTTATTTGTTAACAGCTTAGAATTTCAAACTCAATAGCCACTATAAAGCACATCGAAATAGCCACTATAAAGCACAGATTATGTGATTGTAAGAGTTTCAATAACCAAGACTTATTTTAAGGTAATCAAGAAAAGTGATTATCTTGTTATTATTGAAGCATATAGAGCTCTACGTGTTGAACTACGTGATAAGCGTACAGCGAATCCCCGAGAGCGTTACATTATTCGAGGAAATAGAATAGTGAAGGTCCATCAAAGATCAAATATGAATGAAAAGTCAGCAAACCCGGCAAGCTCTAACGAGACGATATGACTATCACAAAGTTCACAAAAAGTTTCCGTATCAGAAAATACAACACTGTTGAAACTTGTGCTTCATAACGTAGAAGGTCTCCAATGTCTTATACGAGAAGGCGTGTCAGTTTATTTTTTTTGCGATTTGATGTATTAGTACTTTGTGAAACTCTTTGTACTTCCAGAGTCTCGCTACCGGGACTGTATACATTTGACATAACTGCGGGGATAGGTCCTCGTGGCAGACCGTATGGCGGTGTTCTTGTGGCTATTAATAAGTCTATTTGTAATTGGTCTTGTCATTGCTCGGAGAATGCAATTTGCCTATTGACTCTCTTTCTAGTTATTATTGGTTGCTATTTTAGCCCTTCTATTTCCGCTCCCGACATTATAGATGAACTTTCTCAGCTAATTCAAAAAGCTCCGACTTCTACACCTATGGTCATAGCGGGTGATTTTAATGCAAAATACGAACGTCTCCTTTCAATAAAGTTACAACTTCTTGTAAATTATTTGTTGGATTTGAATTTAGTACTTTACCCTCCAATGGATGGTTGGTCCTATGAATCTCATAACGGAACAAGTTGTATAGATTTAATTTTCGAAAATATAGAAGTACGCAATTATCGATTAGATCTCAACTCATAGTGGTCACTGCATAGGAAACATAAACCTTGTACATCAATGCTTAGAATACCTTCCAAAATAACGTTTGATAGGGTAGAACATGTCTCAATGAATAGATTAGTTCGCTTACCATTAATTGATGTATCGTCAGCCGTGAAGCGGACTCACTGCTTAGAGAAGGTAACCTCGATCACAGTTACAATGTTATTCGCAAATTTCTGTTATCTGCTTGCTCTTGCTTACCACGTCGACTATTAAACTCAAAAATAAATCATAAGCCAACTTATCTTTTAAAAATTCAAAAGACTCTAATAGCTTTAGGAAAGAAGATCGCTTTAGCGTATTGAATCTGAATAAATACAGATATCTCCGTCGTGAATTCTACAAACTTGTGTCAGAATGGCTGGACCAACAGCAACGAGCTGATGAGAATTACACTATTGCTGTAGCTGAGAGACAACCTTAGAAGTTAAATCCACATAGCTCCCAAATAAGTAATTGCATTTCACTAAAATCATAGTCAAACCATATAAATTCAATTTGCTATGTTAAAAATCAGCAAATAACTTTACCAGTCATGTCCGATTATCAGGTTGGCTGAGCTTGACTAAGATCCAATTAATGATCCGTTCACAGTTGAAGAGATTAGATCGGCCCTTGATACCATGGTTAATAATAAAGCAGCGGGACCTGATGAAATTTGTGTGGAGCACTTAAAGTCAACGTTTTCAATCCTGTCTCTATATTGGTATCAGTTATTTAATTGTATTCTTTTTGGAAAGCCTATACCGTCATCATGGCGAGAGGGTGTATTGAAGATACTATATAAAGGAAAGGGTGACATGAACTCTCCTGATTCATATCGGGGGATTGCTTTACTGAATCATTCCTATAAACTTTTAACGTTGTAATTGCGAGGCGTATTCAGTGTTTTCGTTCAGTATGTCTCCCTCCAGAACAATTTGGTTTTCGGAGAGGACGATCTACGACAGACGCTTTTAATATTATTCGAAATCGCGTTGTTTCGTCGTTTAAATTTGGTAAGCAACTTTATACCATTTTTGTAGATTTTGCCAAAGCATTTGACTCTATAAATAGGTCGCTGCTGTTATCTAAGTTAACTTGTAAGGTTGGTATTCATGGTAGGTTGCTTTCGCTATTGCACGGTATTCTACAGGAAAATACATTGAGAGTGTATGACGGCCTTAACTATTCGCCACCGATTATCGCAAATCGAGGTGTGTTACAAGGCGACCCTTTAAGTTGTCTTCTCTTTTCATTATTTCTAATGGATCTCCCTACTAAGCTGAGAGAAATAAACGGCGATACAACTTCAATACTGTATGCTGATGACTTAGCAATTGTGTGCTCTGATATTAGTTCCGGACAAACCGCGTTAGACTTCCTATCTGCGTATTGTAAAGATAATAAATTGTTGATTAATATAAGTAAAACAAAAGTGATAAAATTTCGTAGAGGCGGCCGTCTATGTCGGTCTGATCAACTTTTTATCGACAATGTACAACTAGAATTTTGTTCTAATTACACATATCTAGGAATCTTAATGACGTCAAGATGGTCATTCACTTCTCATATTCAAAACAAATGCGCAAAGATAGTAGGTGCTACCTCAAGAGTCGCTAATTTAGGAGCTTTATCTTTCGAAGGTGCTCTACATTATTTTCAAATAATGTTACTCCCTTGCTTACTTTACGGATTATCATCCTTCTGGCCAGACCTGAAATCATCCAACTTTAGACAAATCGATAACTGCCAGACTCGATACATTAAAAGAATAGTCGGGGTTTCACCGAAGTGCTCTAGCACTATCGTAGGATTCCTAGCAAAGGTGAAGCCATGCTCGATATATATAAGAGATCTTTTTAACCTACCTCTTACCCGTAAATTTCTTACAAATATTTAAAATCTTGAAAGTAAGACCGCACTTTTAGACCCTGAGTATGAGTTAACTCATGTTTATACTCAAGTAAATTAGAGAAATCCCTTTTATAGTAAGAGACCTCTTATTTGGCGTGCATCATTACATGGATATCACGCTAAAATTTGTGTGAAACGCATAATGATTCATGAAAGATCTTTGACTTGTAATTGTCTTTACTGTTCTGAATGTTGTCAATCACTTTTTCACGTCTTTACATGTGTATACTTATCGAAATTATCACTCAGTAGTATTGACCGGTTAGCATGTCCATAACCTAAATTTGATGATTGTGATTTGATATTCAACAATCAACTATTTTGAATGTTTATTGCAGCATTTTCTATTCAATTTTTCCAATTTATTTGCAAATCTGTTTGTCCTTGTATGTTTGACCCAAGCTGAAAGGCAAAGTGGTCTTAATAAATCTCAACATTATTAGTAGAAACTATCTTATTAGAAACTATCTTATTATTAGGAACTATTACTATTAGGAACTATATTATTATCAACTATCCTTGAAAAGATAGTTGATGTGGAGCGAGGGAGTTTCTTCCCACTAACTTTTTCGACGAGTGGTGGAGCAGGAATTACGGCAAAATTCGTCATAAGGACAATTGCGGAAAGAACGGCGGATAAAACGGGCAGGAAATATAATATCATTGTGTCAGAAATTCGCAGATCAATTAGCGTTGCCTTGGCCAGGGCATCATCTCGTTGTCTAAGGGATCCGCGCTACCATGTTCCCGGTTCCTATCAGTTCACCAGCACCCGTCAAATCGACACCCCTACGCAAATATTATCATCGCAGAATCCCTCTTCGCGCCAAGACTCTGGACTTGAGGGCCACTCTGCCAAAACATGAAATATTAATTTGTTGATATGCATAGCAGATTTCGCGGTAGACTTGGAGAAGTTTACGAAGATTGACGAATTTTCTCCAGTTTAATTATCAATTTTCAATATTAATTTTTAATTATCAATTTTTTAATTATCAACAACAGCCGATGAGCGGTGGATCGTTTGGCTGGATCTCAATGTAAAAAAAGTACAATGTCAGTAAAGCAAAAAAATCCAAATCAGGTTTGACTTCTTATGAGAGTGATACACTGTTCAATGCACGCCGAAATTCTCGGATATTCCGGCATTCAATTGCAGATGACGGGAGCCTGTTCCAACTGTTTATTACTCGATCTCTGATATCCTGATAATGTCGATGGACTTTTCTACGATGTTTGAGCGTTAGTCGATGTCCACGTAATTGCTCAGAGTTGTGTAGACAAAACATTAAGTTGAAGGGATGAGTGGGCGATAAAATTGCCCTCCATACCAGCATAAGATCAGCTTTCACCAAACTTTCACAAACCGTTGAAACACCTAGGATTTCTAACTTCTGATCAAATGGCAGGTCTTTGACAGTGGGAACAAGACGAGTAGCCGACCGGAGAATTGATTCGTAAGCCACAATGTTCTTGCACAGATGTAGATAATCTGCGGGAGATGCGTATAGCATTCGAGATTCGATGAGGGCCTTGTATATTATTCTGAAGCTACATACCTCTAGTGATCCAAAATATCGTCTAATGATGCCAATAGTACGACGGCAATTGGCCGAAACTTTATTTACGTGAGCGCTCATATCGAGCGTATTAAGCGTAGATACCCCTAAATCATCGATTTTATCTGTAGAATCAATCGACATGTTTCCAATTTTATAAGAGCAACGAATGTCTGGGGAGCCGATCCGCATATGTCTACATTTAGTCGCATTTATCATCAGCCCATTAGATATACACCATTTATTTATGGAATCCAGGTCTTTTTGAAGAGCGCTAACATCGGAATCATCAATGATTCGCCTCCAAACCTTAATATCATCTGCGTAGGCAACACATTCTGACGTTAAGTTGTTTGTAATATCATTTACATATATATTAAAGAGAGTCGGACTAATGGCCGATCCCTGCGGAACGCCTGTCGTCATCATTGAGTAACCAGAAAGATAATGGCTTATGCGTACTGCAAACGAGCGGTTGCTTACGAATGATTGAATCCAGCGTAACAAAGAGCCCCGTACACCAATGTTAGATAATTTGTTTACTAGCAAATTGGGAATAACTCTATCGAATGCTTTCGATAAGTCTATAAATATCACATCTACTTTGGAACCACTCCTCATTGAATCCACCCAGCTTGCTCTCGCTTTTACAAGGTTCGTTACCGTTGAGCGATTTGGCCTAAATCCATGCTGACTGGGGCTGAGGCAATTGTTAGCTTCAACGAAAGCGCTAAGGTGACGAAGAATCAATTTTTCTAATACCTTACAAGCTACAGATGTGAGACTGATGGGACGGAAGTTGGAAACCTGGGATTTATCACCTTTCTTGAAAATTGGATGTACAATAGCCTTAGTCTAATCAAATGATAGATAACCTGTGTTTAGTGAACTTCTAAAAATAGAAGCTAAGGGAACGTGTATTGCATGGGCCAATTCCTTTAAGAGTATTGGATGTATATGATCATGACCTGACGCGGCGTTGCGGGGTAATTTAAGTAGCTCGTGCAGTATCTCTTCATCGCTAAATTCGATGTTAGATATGACTACTCTAGGTAGAAGTACATTGTGTTTAGTTTTGATTATACCATCGGGGATCGACACTCAATCTTCTTGATAACGAAATAGTCCATAAAATGAGCAGCTACATCAGTTGGGGAGGTCAAGATTGATCCATTTTCGGTCAATAGATATGAACAATCTGTCGAGTGTATAGAACGTGGAAGTATGATTTTGAAAGCCACCCAAGGATTGTTATGAGTAAACCGGCATATATTTGAGATGAAACTGTGTTTTTTGTTTTTTTAGAATAGAAACCGTATTCCTGCAATGACGGTAGTGTTCAAAAGAAAGTTCCCCTCTTTTGTACGCATGGAAACATTTATCATGGTGTTTGATTAGAGCAAGCAATTCCGCATCTAACCATTTCGGATGTAGTTTTCGTGTACGATTCTGACGTATCGGAGCAAAATAGTCGAGAACACAATGTAATGTGGTCTTAAAGTGATCCCAAGCTTCTTGAATGCCTGCTTTCGATGGGTCGGGCCAATACATACAGGAAATTATACTGCGCACGACATCATAGTCGATCTTAAAAGGATTCGACGTTTTAACCGTTTCGGCATATGGTCCGAGTGCGTTAAATTCTATTGAGATGGTAGAGTGATCGCTTGATCCTAGCGGAGGTCCGTATTTGACGTTTTTTATCAGATACGTTTCACTCGAAAAGCAGAGGTCAAGAATTGAGGAGTTAGTACCCCTGTGACGAGTATCCCTGTGAACATGTTGGACTAAATGTAGATCATTTATCGTGTTTAAAAGCAGTAATGATTCGGGATCACATCCAGGAAGAGGAACGTAATCTATCCAATCAATTCGCGGCATGTTAAAGTCTCCTAATAAAATAACTTTTTGACCCTTAAATGCATTTTCAGTTATTGAGGATATGATCGGCCCGGTTGGAGCGAATGGGGGGGGGCGATAGAAGACACCTTTGAGAGAAAAATATGTTGTTATGGTCTGTTACAGAAACCCAAGCGTATTCACAAAGACTTGATTCATCGCACTCAATTGATATAACACGAGTTGTAAGAACTTCTCTAGCATATATGATCACTCCGCCACCACGGCAAATTTGCCGATCTGCTCGGATTATGGCGTACCCATTGATGTAAATTTCTAAATCTATGATTTGAGGTTTTAACCACGACTCTGTAAAAACAAGTATTTCAAAAGAGGTTCTGTTAACCAGAGTGAGAACTTCGTCCATTTTATTAATGAGACTTAAGACATTCGAATATAAGACCCGAAAGGCATGTTTGGAGTGTAATGGGTCGGAATACTCGTATCTCTTATCGACATTTACTGTCACTTCTTGGGTAGTTTCGTTGCGACACAAAGACTTCGCAGCTCCCCGATGTTTCCACCGTTGCCAATGGAACGAATTCAGAAACGAGTTGAAGTCCTGCGTCGCACTACACGAAAATTTATGACGGTGAGGTTACTTTCACCGTTAGCTACTCTGTTACTAAGTTCTTTGGTCGAATAAGCCATGTTAAACCGCCAGAGGTGAGTTATAGCGGTTGTGAAACATTGAATATACCGATTTTTTAATGACATCAACCGAAAACGGGATATCACACTGACTTCACGAGTTTCTTTCTCCATTAAATAAAGACATATTGATTCTTTAGGTTTGGTTAACCAAGGTATATATGTGGAGAACCAAGATATATGTGGAGAATCAAGGTATATATGTGAAGAACCAAGGTATATATGTGGAAAACCAATGTATATATGTGAAGAACCCATTTTTTATTTTATAAAAATATAAAATACTATCTTTATTTCCATATTATCGTCCCTTTAATTTAGTTCTGATTCTTCTAACTTATAATTAGCTGTCATTCATCCAGCTACATCTTGGCTCAAGATAGGCTACCTAGTCTGTCCCAGAGCCAGTTGTAAACATCCAGCGGTTGTCTTATAACGGTTTTGAAACATTAAATGTATGGATGTTTTAAAAATGACATTAACCGAAAACGAGATAACACTCCATAGAGTACCAAGGCGATTCTAATATACCATTTGCTGGTCACATCTGGAATTACGTTTTGGATAGTAGTTCTTCCAAGTCAGATTTGCATTTGTGGAATTTTCTTACAAATGATCTCATGTTAGAGCAACATGTGCAGTCGCCCACCAGATTCGCGCAAAACCAGGAATCTTGTCTAGATTTGGTATTTTCCAAATTGATTACAAGTGTGGGTAATATGAGCTATCAGAGTCTCATTGGATTGAGCCATCATTATATGATCTTCTTCAATTATTTTTCAAGTTGTATGCTCCCAAAATCGAGAAATCTGATAAAGTCGAAAAGATCTTGGCAATAAATTGATGCAAACGCATTACAAAAGGCGGTATCAGAAAAATCATTCAACTGTTCTAGTTACGACATCGAGGTACGGTGTGATGTTATCAAATCTGGTTTAGTAGCTTTTGCAGATAAGTTTGTACCACTCCGTAGAGTACCAAAAAACAAAGCTAAATATCCTCCTTGGTTTGTCACTGAATTGCAAAATCCTCTTAAACATAGAAATCGAATATTCGAACTTAGCCGACATCAGAATAATTTTAAAAGGCAGTATACAATGATACATAATTACGTCAATCGCCTTAAGATTACAAACTGGAGAAGTTTTGAGAGTCAAGTAGCTTTACAAATTGATACATGACCGAAAACTTTTTGGGCTTATGTGAAGAAATGCAGAGCTCTGCTACCAGCTATTTCATCTTTAAGAGACGGTAACACTCGGGTGACATCGCCAGACATTATTATTATTACTACAGGTCATAGCCATAAGGCTGTTTTGACCGCTCACAAAAAAAACATAAATACAAGAAAAAAAAATCAAAAAAAAATCGTTCAGTATATATATCAGAACCATGGGTACTGCAGCAACCACCATTCGTTCTCATTTCGAATCCAGTTCTTTATATTGGATTTAAATTCATTGATTGTATGCACCGCAACGACATCAACTGGAAGACGATTCCAAATATTCACCGCTCGATGAGACAGTCGGAAATGACGAGGGTATTTTCCGTGCTCATGTACTACTAGTACTTTCGAGTGCCCTCTACGTCCATCCCGTTCATTGAGTTCAACTCTATTTGCTGGAAAATTTTCATCTTTATTAACTAGTCGATACATAGCTAGAAGGTCGAAAAGAAGGAACCTTTCACGCACTGTCGGCATATTCAAACTTTTTATTCGTGCCTCATAGGGAAGATATCGTACCTGAGGACATAATTTCGTAAACCGTCGAAGTATGCGCTCTAATTGATCAAGTTCTGTACGCGTACACGGAAAGACTACTGGCGACACATATTCTAATATCGGTCTTATAAGAGCATTATATAAACGCACAACACAAACGGGAGATAAATCTTTAAAGCAATTTTTGACCATATTGCTCATTCTTCTTGCTGCGTTACAAATCCTATCAGTGTTAGCACGTGTTTTCAGATTGTTTTGAACAATTATACCAAGATCCAGAATGGACTGCGTGGAATCTTGACTCACATTGCTATGATCTAATCTCATATGTGCACACTTTTTAATATTCAATGCAATTCCAGTGTTTAAAGACCATCGATAAACAATGTTTAGGATATTTTGAAAGTCATGTCGATCCTTGTTGGTTTTAATCAATTTGCATACCTTTACATCATCGGCAAAAGCTAAAACACTACAATCCTCAATTAAATCTAGTAGCTGATTTATAAATATGTTAAACAACAAGGGTCCTAAGACTGATCCTTGTGGTACTCCTGAGGTGATAGGACGATAATACGATAGGCATTGACCTACACTAAATGACATGAACGCAGAGGGCGAAATCCATGCTGTGCATTATTGAGAATTCTCAGCGAACTCAAATGATCATATATGCGTATGTTTAGTATGCGCTCAATCACTTTGCATACAACACTAGTTAGACTTATTGCCCTATAGTTATTTGGATCATCTTTTTCACCATTTTTATAAATTGGTACTACAATCGCTTTTTTCCAGGCAGCAGGTAACTTCAAAATGCGCAAGCTCAGCTCAAATATGGAGGCTAATGGCTCAGCCAGAACAGGAGCAAGTAACTTAAGAAGTTGGGGGTGAATATCATCGGGGCCTGCCGCTGATGATCTAGATAACCTAGCCAATTCAACAAAAACCTCATGTGCTGTTATCGTTAAAACTGGAGAACCAATTTCTACCTGTTGTGATGCTGCATCTCCACATATGCTAGAGAAAGCATCTGGTGTTATCGTCCTGTTTACTGTTCCTTGCGCTGCTGTAATTCCCTTCTTTTACATGTCCCAAACTACTCTACCTCCTTTGGACTCCGCTCCTTCCTGGTGGCTGCTCCTCTATCGTGGAATCATCTGCCCATTCATATACGCCAATCAACTTCCCTGCAGTGCTTCAAACGACAAATCCGATCCCATTTTAACAATTTATCTGCTTGACTTTCTCATTTTTGTTTGTGGACTTGTAAGCGTACAGCTTGTACGCATTTGCCACATTAAATAAATTTGTATTATTAACGCGGCAAATGCGTGCAAAATGCACGCTTACATGACCACTAACAAACAAAAAAGAACAGCAAAAGTCACAGATAATTAGTTAATTGTTGAAATGGAATCGGATTTGGCATTGAATCACGGCATTGATGGTGATTGGTGGATATGAATGGGCAGATGATTAAATGATAGAGGAGCAGCAACAACGAAGGAGCGGAAGCCAAAATAGGTATAGTAGTTTGGGAAATGTAAAAGAAGGGAATTACGGGAATGCAGAGCATAGTACACAGTACGAGAATTGTCGAGAAAAGGAAGGTTGAGAAATGAAGGGGTATGAGAAGTTATAAGGCGAAAAGCAATGATAAGAAGACGAATTTGAACACGACAATAAATGGTAGGCCAATCAAGAGAAACAAGATAGTGGGATGTATGATCAAAACGACGAAGACGGAGGAGAACTCGGACGGCAGCGTTGATGATGCGTTGTAAAGGAAGAAGAGTGGATTTAGGTGAGTTGGAAAATAGACTAAGACAGTAATCAAGTCTTGAGAACATGAGAGAAGATATGATAGTCATACATGAAGGAAAATCGATCAATCTACGAATTTGACAGAGATTGCGGAGAATCAAGGTAAATGAGCGTACTTTATCTCTGACGAAAGGTTTAAGTGAAAGTCGGTTGTCGAAATCAAAGCGCAGAAAAACGAGATTGTCAACGATATGGAGAATTGTAGAATTTAATGATACGGAGGGAGGTTCTACGCCGAAGCGTCGAGGAAGGATCCACATTATTTTTGATTCATTAGGATTCAGTGAAAGACTAAGGGAAGAAAGATGATTGAAAATTGAGGCAAGACAGTTGACAGCAGAAACACTAAGATCGTGAACACGATAAACAGGCGCATGAGCATAGATGAGAATGTCATCAGCATATTGCATAACATGGAAGTTAAATTTATGAGAAATCGAAGACAAATCACCAAGAAGAAGAGAGAAAAGCAAAGGGCCTAATACGGAGCCTTGTGAAACACCGGACGGGATGGACGAAGTATGGGAGAGAAGAGTTATAGTAGACGCGAAATGTACGGTTTGATAGATATGAAGAAAACCATGATACAGTGGGTAAAGAGAAGCCATAATCATGACGAAGGCGATGTAGAAGAATCGAGTGATCGACGATGTCAAAAGCAGACGATAGATCAAGAGAAACTATGAGACTACATAATTTATGATCGCGCGATATGAGTAAGTCGTTATAAACTTTAAGACATGCAATTTCGGTAGAGTAATTAGAGCGAAAAGCGGCTTGGAAGGGAGGAAATAAGTTAGAGGAATAGAGATATGTATTAACTTGCTTAAGAACGAGACGTTCAAGGAGTTTAGGGAGAGTTGGGAGAAGTGAAATAGGACGGTACGAAGATGGTAGTGAGGAGTCGAGAGATTGCTTTTTGATGAGAGGACGAACAGTGGCGCATTTCCAGATGGAAGGAAATGTACGGCTACGGATGGACGAGTTGAACAATGTGGTTAGGAAGGGTAAGATAACGGAGCAGATATTTTTAAGCAAGTGAGTGGGAATTGGGTCAGAAGGAGAGGTTTTATTAGGTAATGACAGCAGAACCGAAGAAACTTCATCAGACGAAACGGGAAGAAGGTGGAATAGTTCTGGGAGGGAAGTATTTAAAGATAAGAGTGGGTACAAGGGGGCTATGGTTAGTAGGAAAAGTAAATTAGATAGCTTAGTTTGTAGATTAGAAGAAAATTCATCAGGATTTATATTACAAGGGGTAGATGATCGTGAAAGAATTGAGTTTAAGATTTTCCAATGAGATTTAGTGTTGGAAGATGACTCGAGTTGATTTCGCCAAAAGAGAGTACGTTTAGTACGTATAAGAATGAGATGTGAACGGCGTTGAGAAAAGTAGGAATCACGAAGATTTGGAGGGAGTGAGTTGGGTGAACGTTTAAGAAAGCGTTTATACATACGAAAAGAGTGACGGAGTCGACGCTTAGAAAGACTACAGTCAGAATCGAACCAGGGAGCATGGCGCAAGCGCTGGGAACGTCGAAGTCGACTAGGCAGAAGGTTATTGAGGATCGACGTAAGTTCAGAATCAAACAGAATGCAGAGATCATCGGGAGAGAGATAGTGAAGAAGAAGTGAAAAGAGTGAAGAATTGAGTAAGGCTGTGCAGAGAACAGGGATATCGAGAAGCTTCCATGGTCGACTTGGTGTAGATAAAGGTAAAGGCGGAGAAGGAGGATGAGGACGAGTAAGAGTAAGAGTGACAAGGAAATGATCGGACAAACCAGGATCAGTAATTGACAAGGAGGTATAGTCATTGAAGCAGTTAGGAACAGCAATGATGTCGAGAGCACCGCCGAGAATATGAGTTGGGCTTGTTGAAAGTAATTTATAGTTAAAATCAGAAAAAATATTAGTTAAAGTGATAGAGTCAGAGTCAGACGGGCGATCAAGACGAATGTTAAAGTCACCGAGAACAAAAGAAGGAGTATAAGACAATGAACAGTGAGACATTAGATCTGCAAGGTCGTTAAAGAAGATACGTGATGGGGCAACTGAACCTGGACGGTATACAATCACAAGTTCCAGAGGGAAAGGCGTTGATAATCTGCATATGAGTAATTCGAACGAAGTGTAACGGATGTTAACGTTGATTTTACGTAAAGACATTGGGTGACGAGCAATGGCAACAATACCGCCATGGTTAGACGCAGTAGATGTATGAGATGTAATTTGACGAGCTGATTCAACTAGAGAACAACCAGAGCGACATAGACGACGAATAGCAAGATCGTCGGAGTCAGAGTGCCAGGATTCGGTAATGCAGAGAATATCGATAGATAATTGATCGAAGATATCAAGGAGCATATCAGCTTTATGAAGAATGGAGCGAGTATTGAATAGACTAAGACGAAAAGTATGCTTAGGAGCGAGATCGACTAGCGAAGAAGACAAGGGGGAGAGATGGGACGCCATCGAATTTTTGGCCTTGTGTGAAGAACGTGAAAATTTCCGTTGATTTTACGTATAGATAAGGATGACTCGCCGTTTGTTTCACGTCGATGTTTTTCAATGCGAGCTAAATTGAGCTGGGCAATATCAGAAGGGGAGCGGTCAGGAAAGATACGGCAAGTAGATGAAGTGGTAAGAAGTTTAAAACGTTGGGAGAGTACCGAAGAGGCATGTGAACTATGTCGGAAAACGATTTTTAAGAGTGGAGGACTGAGATGATTTGATTTAGTGGATTTGTTTAAACGAATAAAGGATACAGGAGCGATATTATTGAAGAGTGATGGGTTATCATCAGGAAGAATGGTTGCTAGGATAGACCTGAAAGCAGATACATCATCATCGAGGCGAGATTGTGGAGAAGCAGATTCGGAAAGCTTTAAGTTTGATATGATTATACAGCGATCGCGCGAAGGAAAACGATTTCGTGGAAGTGGTGGACGGACAGAGCTGGTAGGAGTCGAGGTAGATGAGCAGATAGAAGTGGAAATGACAGGGGTGCTTGATAAAGAATTAATATTGGTTGGAGCAAGTGTGACAGGAGCGGGGTGTTGAATCGGTTGATCAGAGATGTGACTGGATATGATTTTAAATGAAGGATGTAAATTATTTGGAAGTGTTACGTGGGAGGTAGAGTAAGGAGAATTAAAATAGGTTGGGGCATGAGTGACAGGAATGGAGTGTTGAATCAGTTGATCGGAAATGTTACTGGAAATGATTTTGATGGAAGGGTGTAAATTATTGAGAGGTGATACAGGGGAGGTCGAGTAAGGAGTACGTGAGGAGAATAAAGAAGTTTGAGATTTATTTAGATTGGGGGAGGAATAGGAAAGAGGAGGTACGAGATGAAAAGCTTTACCGTTAGCATTGTTAGAATGAGAAAGATTAATGGAAGTTTGGTACGTAGTTGAACGAGGAGTGTGTGAGAGAGTAGGTTTAATAATGGGATTATATGATGCGAAGTCAGGTGTTGATGCGAGGGAAACATCTAAAACAGCATTGGTTTGAGTGGTCGTGTGTGATACAGGAGTAGATGAGCAGGATAACTGTAGTAGTCGTACTGATGTACAAAAACCGCAAGTGAAATGTTTACGTTTATACACCGAGTGGTCGGATATTTTAACACGAACAAGTGTCCATACATCGCAATCTTTGGAATCGCATCCAACTTCAAAGCTGGTATAACCATCATTGCATTCTGATGTGGAAGATTCTTGATCAGGAACCGGGATCTGAGATCGCGCTTTTTTAGGCATGACCTTTTATCGATAGATTGAGCTCAATCCGCGAGCGTAGTGAGCGTAACTGACAGGAATAATTGTATGTTAATAAGAAATTAAAAATTTTTCAGGTTTAAGCGTTAAGGATATTGCCTCGATATCATCGAGGTTAAAATCAGAAAAGTATAGTGATGTATTGGTTCACCTTAAACGCAAGATTAGCTTCTCGATTGCACGTGCTTCTTCACTATGTCTGCGAATGCTGCGATCAAGCAGAAGACATCATATATTTCCTGACAATAAATCTCATTTATAGGCCCGTTTACGGGAACCTAATTTCTGTAAATTAACTTTTCTTTTAAAATAAATAAAAAATAAAATAATAATTTATTATTATCAGTCATCCGTGAAGACTAAAATGTTGATAATAGTATTAAACAAATATGTTTTACAAATTTTATGTAATTTTTGTTCGTAAAAATAAATTTTGCTATTTAAAAAAATTATTATCTAGATGTGAAATGTTATTTGACTCCGAATGATTTGCATTGTCCTTATTTTTCTCAAATTTGTACTGCCTCTCAAAATTCGTGTAGGGTTATATAATAAATGTTCTTGATCCAAAATCTCTATAGATTTGATGCAATTGTCTTCATCTAAGTCCGATAGAACCGTGTTCAAGATAGCATCTTGGTTGGCTGTCGATGGTTAAAAATTGTCTTCACAAGACACCATAAATTTATCAGATGATGATTGTTTTATTTGTTTAAATAGTATTTCATCAGTGTTAGTAGACACATTACATCGATATTTACGATGGAAACATGAACTAAATCCGCAGTAAAATGACATACCTTTCGAGCTCAAGTCCATTGATTTGGGAACCGTAATATGTGCCCACAGTCACAACCAACTGTATCACATGCTACTTGTCTTTCAATAAACTCCAAAATACTGTTGACAACATTATTATACTTCACTTGTTTGATTGTAATGTTATTTTTGACCATTTCGCAATTATGTGAATTATCTTTTAGTGTGAATTATCTTAGATTTTAGGACGCTTTATACAAATTATAATTGACTTGAACAATTAACACTTTTCTTAATATCATGTAGGAATAAAGCTTTCTTTTCCAAAGTAAAGAAGCTTTCTTTTCGAAACGCGATTTTAAACGTGCCAGCTGCACGCTTACAAGTCCACTAACTAAAAAACAGCGAGTCATACAATTTGTTAAAATTGTAAGCGTTCAGATGGTATGCATTTGTCACTTTAAATAAATTATTATTGTTCTATTGTAATTAGTAGACAGTTCAATCAGTTGTTCGATTGCAAGCAGTAGGCAGTTTGTAAATGAAGATACTTGGTATCACTGAGGAGATTGTAATTATATTGAAGAATTATAACTTCCTGTATTACATCGGTTTCAAAATGGTAACAAAATGGTAGTATTTTATTTAGTTCAAAATCTATAATCCTTGATTTTGAACTGGTCAGTTATAAGTCAATCAAAATGTTTTACAAATTCTATTATAACCGTTGTTATTCTCATCTGGGACAAATTATTTGGCATAAAGTCCAGAAATTGGGCTTTTATCAGAACTTATCAATAATGCATCCATTAAACTTCAAGTGAAGATAATTTTGGCTTTAAACATGGTATCACCAGATGTCTCCAAGTATGCAAACGAGTTGAAATGTTATATGAGTTGAAATAATAATTGAAACATTATGAAGAAGTGAGGACAACTACAACAAGGTTTTGATACTGAGAAAAGTTTAGAATCGATCACTCGATTCTATAGAATCGACTAGAAACATCATTTTAAAAGTTGAGTTGCTTACGTTTTGGAGTAAGTGCTCTACTATTTAAAGCGTCTTCCAATTGATAGCTTTCAACTGTATTTCTATAGTTCGAAAATTTGACAATATTTCGCAAATTAAAATAAGAACGATTTCAGTAGAACGATTTCAGGGATGTTTCATGGGATGATTCGTAGAACTTTTAGTGTGTTGAGTCCAGTTTCATTTAGAGCACTCGCCAACGCATTTGTGATCAGTCATCTTACCTATGCATCACAATGTTCGTTCCCAAGAACAGTATACGAGAAAAGTAGAATTGAAAATGTGCTGCGCCGGGCAACAAAGCTCGTAAATTCAGTTAAAGCCTTACCTTATAATGAAAGGCTAAAAAACTTGGTATGGTTTCTATAAGCGACCTTCGGTTTCGGCGAGATATGTGTTCAACATGGGAAGCTTTACACAAGGGAAATCACGTCTTAAGAGAATTGATGACTGTTCGGAAAAGTCGGGCTTTGCGTGGACACAATTTTACTTTAGCCCATCGCCGAGTTATACGCTCTAAAACTGTACAATTTGGACACCAAATCGTAGGTAAGTGGAACCGATTAAGTGAAGAAATTGTCAACTCAAGATCGGTTTCAGCATTCAAACATGAACTTTTTTGACTTTTGTTTGTGAGTCTTTTTTTTTCTTTACTTTTTTTTCTTTTTTTAACAGTGCAACTGTGAGCTTTGCTCGTCTGTTTGTCGAAATAATAATAATAATAAAAAGTAATATTTTAAAACTTTTTGATTATTATTAAATACAAGGCGTTAGCTGAGAAAAAAATACAAATAAATTCAGTAAATTGTCAGCATCAAGATCAGCAGGATTCAAGATATCCATTGAAGTGCGAGTGTCGATTGCCTATCCACGCTAGGCACAGTCGCTTGAAGTGCTTCATCAAAGAAGTAGCGACGACTTCCTCAGGCAACACATTCCACAAGTTGAGCGCGCGATGTGACAGTCGAAAGTTGGCAGGCAATTGAGAATGGTGCCTCTTATACAGCGATTTCGAGTGACCGCGTAATGTCCTACTTCTCAATCCAAGGATTTTAGCGGGGAAGTCATCAAGTTTGTTAACAATGGTCTAAAGGCAGGACAAGTTTAGTAAGACAAATCTGTCACGAATCGAGATTATTCCTAGCGCACGCAGCCGCATTCGGTAGGACGTTCCAGCCCAGAAGCGTATTCTTGAACCTATCTTCAGTATCGACTTATAGTCGAGCAATTCTCGCTTAGTGGTAGGAAAGCATGCAGGGATGCAGTATTCCAGATGAGGGCGGACTAGTGAAAAAAATAAGATACCAAGCATTGGAGGTGACAGTCTGAGAAATGTATTTTTGATAAATTATAATTCCCTAGTTGCTTTTATCCTTGCGTGCTCACTATTCAATCGTATTTTTCAATGTTTAACATGAGTCCAGTGACTTCACATCATTCAGTAAGGCATCAATGTCGTCCTGAAGTGACTGATAATCGGTAGAAGTACGATCAACAGTCCAGATTTTTAAATCATCAGCATATGCTAAAACAGGGTTATTTTAACACAGGAGCAGGTCTTTGCGAAACACGACAAAAAGAAGAGGACTAATAACATATCCTTGACGTACACCAGAAATTACCCTAGAGCTCTTTGAAATAACATCACCAACTTTTACTTGGAATGACCGCTAAGATAAGAAATTCTTAATCCACCTAATGGTCTGAAAATGGAAACTATAGTGAGCAAGCAATTAGGCGATATCGTCACGAGGGACATGGTTAAAGGCCTAAGAACAAAAAGACAGCGTCGATAACATATCCAGAACTCAAGGCGTCCATCCATCTTTCACGAGCTGTTATTAATTTGGTTAAACAAGAACGGTCCGGCATAAATCTGTGTTGTGAGTCCGACACAGACTTTTTATTGGATGATAAACATGCTTGACCAAGATCAAGTCGAAGAGAAGGAAACTACCGAGTTCCTTTTCAAGTCAAAGGCATGACAGCAAACTCTGACCTTCCCAATCAATGTTGGGGGACTTGAAGTCACCGACCAGTAAAAATCGAGTAGAGGAGCATAGACGACATAGATATGGCCTCAGTAAGTTCAAATCCAAGAAGGCTTAAGGGGAACGATACAATATATACAGACATAAATTTTGACCCTACCACGAACAATCCAGAAAGAAAGGCCGTCAGATGAAGACTTAATGGAATCCTAAAAAGTAAGTATGTCAGACACACTGATGCTACTGTGAATGTACGCGACTTCACCACCTCCTCGTCTATCAGATTGACGATCCGAACGTAGCAAATAGTAGTTGGACATCCGAACAAACGTCGTCGGATATATCGGGATGCAACAAAGATTCACAAATGCAGAAGACACCATACTCATTTTTCAAGGCAACATATTTTAGCTCAGTATATTGCGTCACAAGACCGCGGATATTTGAGTAACCAAAATGTATGTTGCTATCATAGGAAATCTGAGAGGTAGAATGAATATCACTAAAGTTGGCAAGATCACCTGGGCGAAACCCATCTGGGCAACAATCTATGTCCGCAGCAAAGGTTGCCACCGCACTGTCAGTCGCCACCGTACAATTCGAAAATTTCTTACACAGAGATTAGATTCGTCATAAATTATGTAGTGTCATAGTTTCTCTTGATCTATCGTCTGCTTTTGACATCGTCGATCACTCGATTCTTCTACATCGCCTTCGTCATGATTATGGCTTCTCTTTATCCACTGTATCATGGTTTTCTTCATATCTATCAAACCGTACATTTCGCGTCTATTCTAACTCTTCTCTCTCCCATCCTTCATCCATTCCGACCGGTGTTCCACAAGGCTCCGTATTAGGCCCTATGCTTTTCTCTCTTCTTCTCGGTGACTTGTCTTCGATTTCTCATACATTTAACTTCCATGTTATGCAATATGCTGATGACATTCTCATCTATGCTCACGCACCTGCTTATCGTATTCATGATCTTAGTGTTTCTGTTTCCAGCTGTCTTGTCTCAATTTCCAATCATCTTTCTTCCCTTCGCCTTTCTCTGAATCCTGATAAATCTAAAATTATGTGGATCCTACCTCGAAGCTTCGGCGTAGAACCTCCTTCCGTATCACTAAATTCTACAATTCTTCCTATCGTTGATAATCTTGTTTTCCTAGGCTTTCATTTCGACAACCGACTTTCACTTAAACCTTTCGTTAGTGATAAAGTACGCTCATCTACCTTGATTCTCCGCAATCGCCGTCAAGTTCGTAGATTGATTGATTTCCCTTCTTGTATGACTCTCATATCTTCTCTTCTTTTCTCAAGACTTGATTACTGTCTTAGTCTATTTTCCAACTCACCTAAATCCACTCTTCTTCCTTTACAACGCATCATCAACGCTGCCGTCCGAGTTCTCCTCCGTCTTCGTCGTTTTGATCATACATCCCACTATCTTGTTTCTCTTGATTGGCCTACCATTTATTGTCGTGTTCAAATTCGTCTTCTTATCATTGCTTTTCGCCTTATAACTTCTCATACCCCTTCATTTCTCAACCTTCCTTTTCTCGACAATTCTCGTACTGTGTATTGTGCTCTGCGTTCCCGTAATTCCCTTCTTTTACATGTCCCAATCTACTCTACCTCTTTTGGCTTCCGCTCTTTCGTTGTGGCTGCTCCTCTCTTGTGGAATCAACTGCCTATTCATATCCGCCAATCAACATCTATGCCGTGCTTCAAACGCCAAATCCAATTTCATTTCAAAAATTAACTATTTATCTGTGACTTTTGATTTTTTTTGTTTGTTAGTGGTCATGTAAGCGTGCATTTTGCACGCATTTGCCACGTTAAATAAATTTTTGTATTATTATTTATTATTCAACACATGCGTTGTCATCACGTAGCTGTCCGCTGATCAATGCGTGAATATTCCAAACCATCTGAAAATCGTTCAAACGCATTATAATTTCAGTTTTCTCATTATTGAAGAAATAAAACTTGCGTTTAAAATTTTTAAAATTGTTAACTTTGACACATAAAGAGTCATTTTGTCTGATCACAATATTAAGAAAAGCAAAAAAAGAAAGAATAAAAAGAAAAAAAGTAGTTCAGCAATAATAAATTGTCACATATAGTTATATATTTCCTGCAAAGAATCTTCTCTTTTTATCCACATGCTCAGCGCATTCTGGAAAGATTTGTACTGTGCCATAGACACGATCGAATTCGGCAATCGGTTCCATAGGTTTACCGCTCTGTGAGATAATCGCAAGTATCTATGACATTTCCCGTCTGATTGCACAACAACTGATAAAGAGTGTCCTCTGTGGCTCGGGCGATCATTTAGAATAACGGATTCCGATGGATAACCAGGAAAGACATGGATCATTCGCCATAACTGTAATAAATCATTGTACACATATCTCTTGTAAACTGAAGTAATATTTAGTTGGCTTAGTCTATCACAGTAGGCGATGTTCCGAAGACCAGAACATAGATACGCCAATAACGTTGATACGCCAATCAACTTCCCTGCAGTGCTTCAAACGACAAATCCGATCCCATCTGAACAATTTAACTGCTTGACTTTCTCATTTTTGTTTGTGGACTTGTAAGCGTACAGCTTGTACGCATTTGCCACATTAAATAAATTTGTATTATTATTATTATTATAGACATTATTGACGAATTGTCTTCTTTTTTAAGCGAGTCAGTTTGTTCTAAAACTGTTGTAATTGCAGGTGATTTTAATGCACGTTTTGAACTGCCTATCCCCGAGAAACTTCGTCTACTGTGTGTATTTTTTGAGTCAATGAACATTAAACTGCACGTACCATCAGAAAAATGGTCATACGAGGCTCCAAACGGAAAATCTTGTATTGATATAGTTTTCACCAATGTCTCAGTTATACGCATGAAATTAGAATTATCTTACTCATGGACTCTTACACGTAAGCATAAACCCGTAAAGCTCCGTTTCTTAAATTCATATAAACATCCAGAACAACCGAAAACTTCTAAGCACAGTAGGGTATTACAGATTCAAAAGCTGAATGTTTCTCAGATTGAAGTGGCTTTTCAATTTCTCAAAGGACGGAAATATGATGATAGTCTTAGTTGTATCTCGAAGGCGATTCTAAGCGCATGTTCACATAAGAAAGTACGAAACATAATGCCTCATCTTAAGAAAATTATGCATATCCCGACTTGGCTTCGTAGACTTCAATCTCGTCTTATATCTGAAAGCAGAAGACGTCGTTATGAATTGCACGTATCGGATAGTTATACTCAATCGAGACGCTTGTATAACACACACATGCGTGAGTATAAAAGGGCAACATTAATTGCTATGGAAGCTGATCGTTTAGATAGTGCGGAACTGTACCCATGGAAAATAAAACCAAAACGAAAAGATGACGGATCTAGAATTCCTTTAGATCAATGGCTCGTTCATTTTAAAAAAGTATTACATGATGATACCATCGTCGTCCTAAATAACATTCAAAGTTCGACTAGAAATATCCCGATTACGTTGGTAGACTCAGATCCAATTAACTCTTTGATTACTAGCGAAGAAGTTGAATCAGCACTGTTACGCATGGCAAACAAAAAAGCCGCTGGTCCCGATGACGTATGTGTAGAACATCTAAAATCATCTCTCTCACTTCTTAGCAATTATTGGTTACATATGTTTAACTCGTTTCTATGTGGAGATCCGCTACCTCAGAAATGGAGAGAGGGAATGGTGAAGGTTCTTTATAAAGGTAAGGGTAATAGAGATCTTCCTGATTCCTATCGTGGTATATCGCTCCTGAATCATTCATATAAACTCTTGACGCAGATCGTTTGTATACGACTAATTAGATATCGGCAACATTTACTTCCATTTGAGCAATATGGATTTCGACAAGGTAGAAGTACGAGTGATGCTCTGAGAGTTTTACGAGCACGTGTAATAGAAAAGTTTGAAGCGCATAAATCACTCTACACGATCTTTGTGGACTTTGAGAAGGCTTTTGATTCCATAGATCGAAACTTATTATTGAGAAAGGTTGAACATGGCGCTAAAGTATATGGCCGCTTTCTTCAGCTTATAAGCAGCATCCTTCAACCAAGTACACTTAGAATATTTGACGGGATTCTGTTCTCACAATCCTTCTGCGTAAACCGTGGTGTATTGCAAGGAGATCCTCTTAGCCCCCTACTTTTTGCCTTCTTCGTTATGGACCTCCCAAACTGCCTATGTCGAAATTCGAATAGGGTATGGTCAGTGATGTATGCAGATGATCTTGCTATAGTGTCGGATACTATATCCTCTTCTCAAAGAGCCTTAGATGCGTTATATCATTATTGTATATCTAACAAAATGAAGGTTAACATCGAAAAAACCAAAGTCGTCAAGTTTCGTAAGGGTGGTCCACGATGCAAGCATGATCAGCTCACATTTCATGGCGAGCCGCTGGAATTTTCGCGTTCGTATACTTATCTAGGAATGTCCCTCACTTCGCGTTGGAGTTTTGCTGACCACTTGGAACGCAAGGCGACAAAAATAATTACGGCAACGAGTTTGATCCATAATCTGGGGAGTCTCTCTTTCGAGGGTGCAATGAGGTATTTCAGAGTCATGTTGTTGCCCATGATTAGTTATGGTCTTTCCGTTGTGTGGAATGATTTGACTTCCGGTAATTTCATGCAGCTCGACAGATGTCAGGCAAGATTCTTAAAGCGCATAGTGGGAGTTTCACCAAAGACATCATCTACACTAGTTTATACCTTGGCAGCCGTCCCACCTTTATCCGTATATCTGCGCAGTCTTCTTAATATGGTCGAAACTGTTAATTATACTGCAAATCTAGAAATATTTAACAAGAAAATATCGGGGATTGATCCGGAACACTTTTTAACGCCAGTTGTCTGTCAACAACATTGGAAAAATTCACACAATTGTAAGCGGCCATTGGTTTGGCGTTTCTCTACTCATGGGTACCACGATAAGATTTGTCGTATACACATTCCTTTACATTCGCGATCGTCGTGCTGTTCGTGCAAATTTTGTTTGTGCGCTTGCTGGTCCTTGCTTCATATTTTCGAATGTCCATATTTGCAGCATTTGAGTTTGCAAGATATTGATCGTATGAAGTAAAGTGCACGATCTATCTGAGGCCTTTTAAGAGGAAAAGTGCAGAAGCATTAGGGGCATAGTATATGACGAAGAGAAGATGCAATGTAATGGTACAACGTCTAACATCAGCATCCGTTTAAATTGAATGTTTTTGATTTATTGTAACTATATTTTCTTTCTTTTATATTTTGTCGAAGCCGAGAGGCGCGATGGCAATAAATTTTCTCTCCATTATTATTATTATAGCTTGGAAAATCGGCGAAGAATTTTTTCTAATTGGGATATTTCACCACGCGTAGAAGGAAAAGTCGCCGGCGAAGCATAATCAATAGTTGGTCTGATCAACGCCTTATATAATAGTGAGCATTGAGACGGTGGAAGCGAACTAAAGGTATTTTTGATCATGTAAATAATTTTTCTCGACGTGTTGCATATATTTTCAGTATCGAGGTCGGTTTTAAACGAATTCTGAACAATTATCCCAAGATCTTTTGTATACGAATTTGTGGGAATAATCTTACCGCAAACAGAATAATCATTTGGTAAATCACTACGACCAAATCTGAGGTGGACACATTTAGTAATGTTAATCATGATTCCGGTCAGTTCGCTCCACCTATTAACCATATTTATGTCATCTTGTAAGTGTTGCATATCGGCATAGCATGTAATGACATTCCATATTTTAAGATCATCCGCGAATTCTAATTTTTTACATTTTAGAGAGCGTAGCAAACTATTCAGAAATATGACGAATAATAATGGACCCAACACCGATCCCTGAGGAACACCCATTGATAAATTTGACGGTCTAGATAGACAATTTCCAACTCGAACTCTGAAAGAACGATTAGATAGGAAAGCGTGAATCCATCGAATAATAGGAATTTCAATTCCGTAATCTGCAAGAGCCTCAATCAACATATTGTGGGGAACCCTATCAAAGGCCCGACTTAAGTCGAAATACACGACATCAACTGCATTACCCTGCGCAACTGATTTTTTATGATTTTGATTTTATTATTTTTATTATCGTGATTTTATTATTTTTTTTTCTTGTATTATTTTTTCATGTATTATTTTTATATTTAAAAAATTAAAATTAAAAATTTTTCAACATACTGAATATATCAATTCATAAGTTTGTGTGTAAATGTTAATTGATAGATGGTCGATATTGTGAGATGAAAAAAAGCATGGGTTATCAGATCGATTTTTTAGGAAAAAATATTTTTAAGTTCAAAAAATTGAACATTTTCTCTGAAGCGTAATATACGTCGTATCGAGCTAAAACTTATATGTGGTGTAGATACATAATGTGCAATCATTGTGTGATAATTTTTAACTACTCCGAACACTTACTTGAAAAATATTCAAATTTTAATTTTTTTTAATTAATTTATTTTCAAACTTTACCTACACTATGCTGCAAAAAATGAAAGATGTTTTTTAAATGTCTAATAAAGGTCTTTCGTTTTTTATAATTTTTTGCCTAGTTGTGTCCGCCTTTCGGAAATGTTGCCCAGGAGTGTTGAGCAAGATATGTGGATGTGTGGTCGAATCGACGAAGACATATGAGCACTCGAACGTCGGAGTTGATGATGCGTTGTAGGGGTAGGATGATGGATTATTTAGAATTGGCGAAAAGGCTGAGGCAGTAATCGATTTTAGGGAAAAGAAACGATGAAATAAGAGACATACAGGAACAGAAGTCGATAAGGGGGCGATACAGGAACAGAAGTCGATAAGGGGGCGGGTGTTACGGAGAATTAAGTAAGATGAGCGGACTTTGTCGCGGTCGAAGAGTTTAAAGGAAATGTGATCATCGGAATGGAATTCTAAGAAAGTGAGATTGTGGAGTACGTTGATGATTGATTATGCAAAAGATACAGGGGACGAGATATATTAGGTTGACGGGGGAGGATCCTCATTATTTTAGACTGATCTAGGTTTAGAACCATACGAAGATGGGAGATACGTTTGTAGATAGAAGAAAGACAGTTCGAGGCAGAAATGCCGATATCGTGTATGCGATATACGGGTGCATGAGCAAAGATGAGGATGTCATTGGCGTATTGCATGACGTTAAAGGATTAAGGTTTGATAAGCCGAGAGAGATCGCCTAGTAGAAGAGAGAAAAACAGGGGTCCTATGACTGAACCTTGTGGGACCCTGCAGAAAATAGGGATTGGAGGAGAGGATGATGAATTAGAACAGACGCGAAAGGAACGGTCGCATAGATATTAGGCAAACCATGCTACGGAGGATAAAGAAAAGCGGTAATCATAACGAAGGCGAGAAAGGAGGATAGAGTGGACGACGATGTCGAAGGCGGATAAGAGGTCGGGGGAGATGATAACACTATATGGAGTCTTGTCACGATAAATGGGTAGGTCGTTTTAAACTTTCATGCATGCGATTTCTGTGGAGTGATTAGAGCAGAAAGCGGATTGGAAAGGCGGGTAGATTAGATGAAGGGGGATAAACGTTGATCTGTATTAAGATAAGACGCTCCATGAGCTTGGAAAGAATGGAGTTGAGTGAAATGTGGCGATAGCTAGAAGGAAGAAAAAACTCTTGAACGACATTAAAGACTTATTTTAAGTTAAAACATTTCATCGAAATGATTTTTTAATGACTATGGTGAAAACCTTAATTGAACATATCTTCTCAAGTAAAACATTACATTTCTCTTTACTTGACAGTTTATTTGAGTTAAAATTTTAATAGTTGGTATATTTGATTTGGATTATTGAAATAATATAAAAAATCAATGTGTCCATAATAGAAAAATTCGATAAAAAATATAGACATCTCAGAAAATAATTTTTATCGTATTTTTTGAAAACCTCTAGACGACATTGAAGACTTTAAGTTAAAACATTTTATCAAAATAATATAGTTTTGTTATTTCTTTGGTGAAAACGAAAAGTGAACAGGTGATCCCTATATGAACAATTTATTTCTCTTTACCTGGGAGTTAAATTGATATAACATTTTGATAGTGGGTATATCCGACTTCGCTGATTCAAATAATTTAAAAAAATCTTTAGGTCAATTGAAAAATTTGAGAAAAAAGTGTTTACTTCAAAAAATAATTTTCATCATAAATTTTTTTAATAACTTTTACTTGATATACTTTTTATATATTACAAATAATTGTCTATTGATGAGGTATTTAACGTTTCAGGTCGTAATATGCACTACACATTTTTATTTTTATTTTTTAACAAATTAAAAATATCAAAATAAGATTATTCTCGGTCATATTTTTATCTGATCTGATATATTTATATCAGATCTATATATTTATATATTTATATGGGGATGGATTACATCCCCAGATACTAAAGATATTATCAACATTTATTGCTTCACCGTTAGCTTATTTGTTTCAACTATCACTAGCTAAGTCAATTCTACCATTAGATTGGAAAATCGCCACTGTAGTGCCAGTCCACAAAAAAGGAGATCGTCACAATCCTGAAAATTATAGAGCAATAAGCCTTACAAGTGTCGTATGTAAGATGTTAGAGCGCATATTGTATTGGCGATTACTATCCTATCTTGAATCATCGAATTTGTTAGATAATTCGCAACATGGTTTTCGTCCTGGACGTTCTTGCATGTCTAATCTTTTATGTGCACGCGAAGCATGGGTTGATGCAGTTGCGCAGGGTAATGCAGTTAATGTCGTGTATTTCGACTTGAGTCGGGCCTTTGATAGGGTTCCCCACAATATGTTGATTGAGGCTCTTGCAGATTACGGAATTGAAATTCCTATTATTCGATGGATTCACGCTTTCCTATCTGATCGTTCTTTCATAGTTCGAGTTGGAAATTGTCTATCTAGACCGTCAAATTTATCAATGTGTGTTCCTCAGGGATCGGTGTTGGGTCCATTATTATTCGTCATTGAACCGAGGCGAACAACAACAAAAGGCTTTATGCGAACATCTGAAAACATAACATATAAATATCAGTACATTCTCCCAACGATATAATCAGACAAATAGTTCGGTGATCGACGCATACGTGTCGATCGTCGAAATTCCATTGACGGGATCTGCTGTAGATATACTTGTTGCTCTTGACAATCGTGAACTTTATTCAGATCATAATTCTCATTAGGTATATGCGACGCTGAGCTTGTAGCACTGTTATTTGAATCCACCTCTGTTTGTAAATTGTGGATATCCGGAGTAAACATTGCAGGGGGTAAATCGTCCATCTGACAATTTTGAGATATGTTGGATTCTTCGAATACATTTTGATTACAGAGTTTGGGAGCTAGATATTGAGTTGAAATGTGAGTCTCTTTTCCATTAGGGTATCGAACTAGAGCGTAGTTCTCGTTGGCATGAATAAGCTCTGCGCGATCTACAAGTGGATCGTTTTTACTAATACGGTTGAAATTCTTTACAAAGATAGGTCCAGGATTGATTAACGACTCAGGTAAGCTGACTCCCTTAGCTGATCTACGATTTAATTTGAATATACGTTCATGAGGCGTTTCATTAGTCGAAGTGCATAAAAGAGATCTGATCGAATGAAGTGCCTTTGGAAGTGTTGTTTCCCACCGTTCGATTGGAATCTTATTATTATGATGATACAACCGTATCGCGTTCCATATCAACCCGTTATAGCGCTCAATCTGGCCATTTGAGGTAGGATGGTAGGGAGTGGAATATGATAGCGTGATTCCCAATGTCAATAAATATTTACGGAACTCTACTGACGTGAAAGAAGTACCCCGATCGGTATGGATATTCTCAGGCGTGCCAAATAATGCGAACAACGACTCAAGACACTGAATTACTGATCGAGAACTTGTGTCAGCACAGGGAAACCCAAAGGGAAATCGGCTATATTCATCTACTATAGATAAAATATATCTTTTCTTACTCGAGCTGGGCAGCGGACCTTTAAAATCTAAGGACAAACGCTCCCATGGTTTACTGGCTTTAATCAAGGTACTTCGAGGGGGTTTATAAAAGTGAGGTTTCAATTCGTTGCAGCTAGGACAACCTTTGATGACTTTTCTAACATCTTCAATAGAATAAGGAAAATTTCGATGACGTACATAGTGCCACATCCTTGTTACCCCAGGGTGACACAAATGATCATGCATCCGTTCGAGTTCTTTTAAATCACTCGTGACTGATCCTAAAGCAATTCGAGACATAGCGTCAGCTACCTGATTTTCTTTGCCGCATCGATATGACACGTCGAACTGATATTCGGACAATTCTATTCTCCAACGATTGATTTTGTCATTTTTGATCTTACTGTAATGTTTATTTGAGAACAAAAACGCCACGGATTGTTAATCCGTCAGAACGGTGAAATGTCTACAGGATAAATAGTGACGCCAGTATCTTATAGATTCTACTATGGCTAGTGCCTCTTTCTCAACAGCTGCATATTTCATTGCGTTCTTATCCAGAGTACGTGAGAAGAATGCGACTGGTTTAAAATTTTGAGACAAAGTAGCACCGATCGCAAAGGCAGATGCGTCTGTCTCGACCACGAATGGGACTGAGAAATCTACTTTAGACAATGTAGTTGATGCAAGGCTGTGTTTCAGACTTGCAAATGATTCTTTTGCATGAAGAGACAGCGGAAAAGATACAGTTTGTGCTAAAGGTCGAACGACATTTGAAAAATTCTTTATCCATCGAGAATAGTGTACGAACATTCCTATAATACGTTTAAGTTCGACTAATGATTTTGGCTCAGGCATTTCCAATAAGGGTTTGACACGATCAGGGTCAGGTGAAATGCAACCGTTATCTATCTGGTAGCCAAGAAAACATACCTTAGAGACTCCGAAAATACATTTTGACGTATTTAAAGTGATATTATATTTCTTAGCAACTTCTAAGAAGCGATCAAGATTCCTTTGGTGAAGTTCCTTTGTTTCACCGCCGATAATAACATCATCCAAATAAGCGTACGTAGATTCAAGATCCTCTTCCTCGATTAACTTAGCGATGATACGTTGGAAAGCCGCCACTGAATTTGTCGATCCGAACGGTAGGCGTTTAAATTGGTACAAACGACCATTAGCTTCAAATGCAGTGTAATGCCTCTCATTCTCCTGAATGGGAACCTGATGATATGCATTCTTTAGGTCTAATCGACTGAAACTTTTGAATGAAGATAGCTTATCAATAAATTCGTCAATCCTGGGAAGAGGGAAGCCGTCAAGATGAGTGAATCGATTCACCGTCAAACTGTAATCTATTACCATTCGCACTTCGCGACCAGGATTTTTAACCAGGACAACTTGTGCACGCCACGGAGACGTGCTATTCTCGATGATACTGGAATCTAATAGACGTTTTACCTCGGCTGCGATAAAACAGTTATCTTCTGGAGTTCTTCGACGAGATGGAATTGCAACAGGTTTTACCGCTTTGTCTAGGAATTGAAATAGAAACGGGGCTTCAACTCTCATTTCCCCAACACCTGCAACAACGACCAAAGGACGTTCTACTCCGTTGAATTCTATGGTCACCGTCGAGTGTTGACGAAGAAAGGGTACACCGAGGATCACATCTGTTACTAGGGTGGGGAGAATGAAGAATTTTACATTTCGATAGAAACGATTGTTTAAAACAACATCGGCGAATGTACAATGTCTTAACTCACAGGAAAATTCAGATGCAGCGAGAGAAACTTTTAAATTTGTGGATTTTCTCACAAGCTTGCACTTTGTAGCGACATCACACCTGACAATATTAAATGAACTTCCAGAATCGATCATCCCGCTTACTGAGATATTATTCAAACTTATAGTGGGCTGGATTAAGTTTGATGATGACGCGTTTGTTGTGCTTATTGAATATAAAGACGCAGACGTACCAGAATTTCTTGAACGGCACATGTTAGAAAAGTGTCCTTTCTTGCTGCACGTATGACATGTAGCGTTGCGAGCAGGACAGTTACTCCGCACGTGGCGGTTTCGACCGCAAAAGTAGCATCGCTCTTGACTTTTGATTGCGGAACATTCTTGTTGTGTTTCCGAATCATCTCTGGGTAAATTTGTCAACTGCGGTGGATTAGCATAGTTAATCATAGATTCCATATTTTCAGATTGAGTGATATCCCGTGAAGATAACCGGAATTCCGATGCTTCAGCCTGTGCCAACTCGATTGATCGAGCGATCCGATAAGCACTCTCTTTGTTAAGATCGACGGTTTCAAGTAGACGTTCTCTGATCGATGTGGAAATAATTCCAGCCACAAAAGTATCCAACAACAAAGAATCTCGATGTTCTCGTGAAGTTACATCTTTGAACTTGATTTGACGGGCAACGGATTCTGTCGTTTGAATGAACTGGTCGATTGTCTGGTTTTCGGCTTGCTTCAAATTATGCAGCTGATGTCATGCATATACATCTACCCTGTCCTTTATAAAACTTCTACTTGACGTATCGATCGCGATATCATAATCATCGACTCCTTCGATGATACCATAAAGGATTGGAGAGATGTGGTTGATCAGAAGGTCAAGCTTTTGTTGGTTTGTGACATCTTCAAGAACTCGTACAAACACATTGAATATTTGTAGCCAATGACGCCAAACTATTGCCGAATCAATCCCATCGGTTAAAGCATCTAGGATCGCTGGTTTGAGTAGCTTGTCCATTCACAATGTTCGCATAAATTGAACCGAGGCGAACAACAACAAAAGGCTTTATGCGAACATCTGAAAACATAACATAAATATCACTACATTTTATCGTTTTTACTAATAAGGTTGAAATTCTTTACAAAGATAGGTCTAGATATTTCTGAATAGTTTGCTACGCTCTCTAAAATGTAAAAAATTAGCATTCGCGGATGATCTTAAAATATGGAATGTCATTACATGCTATGCCGATATGCAACACTTACAAGATGACATAAATATGGTTAATAGGTGGAGGGAACTGACCGGAATCATGATTAACATTACTAAATGTGTCCACCTCAGATTTGGTCGTAGTGATTTACAAAATGATTATTCTGATTGCGGTGAGATTATTCCCACAAATTCGTATACAAAAGATCTTGGGATAATTGTTCAGAATTCGTTTAAAACCGACCTCGATACTGAAAATATATGCAACACGTCGAGAAAAATTATTTACATGATCAAAAATACCTTTAGTTCGCTTCCACCGTCTCAATGCTCACTATTATATAAGGCGTTGATCAGACCAACTATTGATTATGCTTTGCCGGCGACTTTTCCTTCTACGCGTGGTGAAATATACCAATTAGAAAAGATTCTTCGCCGATTTTCCAAGCTATGTTCTGGTCTTCGGAACATCGCCTACTGTGATAGACTAAGCCAACTAAATATTACTTCAGTTTACAAGAGATATATGTACAATGATTTATTACAGTTATGGCGAATGATCCATGTCTTTCCTGGTTATCCATCGGAATCCGTTATTCTAAATGATCGCCCGAGCCACAGAGGACACTCTTTATCAGTTGTTGTGCAATCACACGGGAAATGTCATAGATACTTGCGATTATCTCACAGAGCGGTAAACCTATGGAACCGATTGCCGAATTCGATCGTGTCTATGGCACAGTACAAATCTTTCCAGAATACGCTGAGCATGTGGATAAAAAGAGAAGATTCTTTGCATGAAATATATAACTATATGTGACAATTTATTATTGCTGAACTACTTTTTTTCTTTTCTTAATATTGTGATCAGACAAAATGACTCTTTTATGTGTCAAAGTCTTGTAATAAATAATAATAATATTTCACATCTTTATATGATTTGTTTTTTTGCATAATTATGATCAATTTTTTTATTGTAATTTAATAAAAATTATTAAATCTTATATTACAATTTACACTTGATATACTTTTTATATTATTATTATTCCAATACATACCAAAGCCAAAAGGCTATTCAGGCAGAGTCCAAAAAAAATAAAACAAAAGCAAATGGTCAGTCAACGTAGCTAATTAGGGTATTCCAGTTGTAGTGTTGAATGGCGGCATTGTTCATGTATCCATTTGTAGCATCGTGATTTAAACGTTCTCAAACTGGGGGCTGCAACGACTTCCTCAGGCAACGAATTCCACATGTTAATTCCTCTTCTTGAGAGTCTATACACTTTTGGTAATCTGCCAAATCTAAATTTATACAAGACTCTGCTATGTCCCCGCAACTGATCTACCCGCCTAGTGATTACATCGGTGGGATAACCTACCACATCATTCGACATATGCCATATACATAGCATTTCCAAGGATATGAACCTCTCACGTACCGACAACATCCCAATACGACTTAGATGTACATAATAGTCAATACCACTTAAGCCAATACAGAGCCTCGATCCGCGCCTAAGAATAGACTCCAGGTCTAATAGTTCTTGCTTAGTGACAGGGAAACAAGCCTGAATGCAGTACTCCAAGTGTGGCCTGACGATGGAGATGAATAACCTCTTGAACATGTGACAGCTTAACCTGAGGAATGCATTTTTAATACAATATAACGCCCTGGTAGCTTTACCTAGAAAGAAGTCGATGTTCAACTTTGTTTTCAAGGATCTATGAACAATAATCCCTAAATCCTTATGATGAGACACTTCCTTTAAGACCATATCTCCAATAAAGTACCTTAGAGTTTCAATAGGGCGACCTAGTTGCATGAGGACACATTTATCAACATTCAACCGTAGTCCGGTAGAATCGCACCACTTGATCAGGGAGTTTAGATCATTTTGTAACGATACTCGATCAGCAGGACTTCTAATGATCGACCAAATATTTAGATCGTCTGCAAACGCTAGATGAGAGCATGATAAGCGGAGTAGCAGATCATTAATGAAGATTATAAAGAGCAGTGGGCCAAGAACTGATCCCTGCGGTACGCCAGAATTAATATTTACCGAATAAGAAAACACGCCCCCCACACAAACTCGGAAAGACCTATTCGATAGAAATTCCCTGACCCACTCACAAATATATGAATGAAGTCCATAGTGATACAGTAAAGACACTATGCCGTCGTGTGGTACCCTATCAAAAGCTTTCGAAAAATCAAGGAATACTGTATGAACCTGAAACCCAGCCCCCAGAGCATCAGCCCATTTTTCACGCGCAGTTAGTAGGTTAGTAAGGCATGAACGTCCGATCCTGAAACCATGTTGAGATTCAACCAATATGTGATTACGATCCAAATGATCCCTGATTCTACTAGCAATGATTCTTTCTAAAAGTTTGCAGAATACGCTAGTTAAGCTAATGGGCCGAAAGTCCGCGCAAAAGCTAGCAGGATGCTTTTTGGGAATAGGCACCACAATTGCACACTTCCAACTGTCAGGAATCCAAGATGTGTCTAAGCTGTATCTGAAAAACATAGTTAAATCATTGCTCAGTTCGTTCGCTAGGGATTTGACGAGGAAGGGGGCGATATTGTCTGGTCCCGGAGATGTAAACGAATCGAGCTTCATAACCTCGTTCAACACCTCATCCACTCTGAGTGGACGAACACAACACCGATGAGCAACCGGAACATACTTCCAACTAAAGTCATGCAGTTTGTTAGAGGTCAAAGCCTGTACCAAGAAGCCATCAGCTAAATGTTGGGCGATTAGAGACGGATCGGTCAAAGTTTCAGTTGGCGTTTGGATTGAGCTAATTGTGGCGACAAGTGTTCTGTTGTTTCTTACATAAGACCAAAACCTCCTAGGATTCAAAGATGCATCCCTGGCGATACTATCTTCGTACGAATAGCGTTTCTGAAATTTTAGCCGATTGCATAAGTCTGAGAGTCGATGTAGGCACGTTTTGAAGCAGAAGAACGCCTAAATTCGCGCCACAATTTGTTGCGGGATCTTATAGCATCAAGAAGCTCTCTGTCGAACCAAGGAGGATGTCCATGCTTGAACTTGCAGGCACGTAGCGGAGCAAAGATATCAGAAATTCGCATCAATTCATCATGGAGCAGATCAAAGACTACAGGAACCTCCAAACCGAAGTGGATACGAAGACTATCACAGATATTTTTTGGGAAGCTTGCAGCTAGTTGATTAGCATCAACACCTACCCAACAACGTTTTTTAAAATTAGAGTTTTGTGAGGCTCTGTTGAACAGCGACAGCCGCATAGAGAGTACACAGTGATCGCTATTGCCAATTGGTGCGTCATAACGAACACCTGAAACGTCACCCAAACACTTAGTAAAGACCAAATCGAGTATAGAAGGCGTCCCTGTCACACAAGTAGGTTCTTTAATATGTTGAACTAGTAGCATCTCGAGTAACAGAAAGTCACTCAGTACTTTCCCAATTCCGTGAATTGGTCGTGAATGACTATTTTTCCAGTCTATTTGGGGGATATTGAAGTCTCCCAGGAGCAAAATCAGAGGATACGAAGATAAACTCAGCAAATGTGATTTAAGAGAGTCGTATCTTAATTCATAGGACGGAGAACGGTAAAGGACGCAGAATCGGGATTGTTGACCATTTCCCAGTGTAAAAGCAAGACCTTCAAAGGAATAACCAATATCGTCGCGAAAAGCCGAGATATTCGATACCAGGAGACTATTTCGCACATAGGCGGCTACCCCACCTCCACGTTTACCACATGAGCGATCCGAACGTATTAGAAAATAGTTAGGGATGGCAACACAGTCATCCGAAATGTCAGAATGTAGCCATGTTTCGGTTATACAAAATACATCAAAACGTTTCGAAACAACTATGAATTTAAGTTCCGAGAACTGAGCCAGGAGACTACGAACATTTGAATAACCGACAAAAATGTTGGTTATTCAAATGTTCGGAGTCTCCTGGCTCAGTTCTCGGAAGTTATGAACAATTGAATATTGATGAGGTGTTTGACTATTTTAGTCGTAATATGAACTTCACGTTTTTGGTTTTAATTTTTAAATGTTTTCTACAAAATTAAAAATCTCGTAATATGATTATTCTCGGTCAAAAGCCGAATAAGAACGTACGTATTTTACTAATACCTTCAGTTACGCAAAATATGAGAACAGGAAAAGGCAGTATTTGACTAAATATTGCCTCCTTTCTTAATTATTGATACAACTAAAGATATTTTTTATTAAAAATTTTTAAATTTTTGATAGCGAAATGCTTAATATTATTATTAGTTGACAATAAATTGAGCCGATGCTCTTTACAAGTTGCTTCACAAGAAATAAAAAGAATAAAGAGAATAAGAGTCGATTTGTCCCTCTCATCAGATAAACTACTGAAAATCCCAATATTGTCAAAGAATTATAATAAATCCAGGTGTTTATAATGCTTGGTTTTATTTTTCTTTTTACTATTAAACCAAGAAAGAGAAAGATGTTCATATGTCCAACCATTTTATTGTACGTTTTTGTCCTGATGATGAAATTATTCGGCTATCAAAAATTTGACTAATTTAAAAAATAAATATTTGACTCTCCGATTAAATTTATAAATTTAATCTGTACAGATAATTAAGATTAAAAAATTATAATATGATATCTACTCAAACACGCGAAATAACAAATTTTTAATTTGAAAGAACATTTCACTTTAAATATAAGATAATTTGTGATGATTGGACAAAGTTGATTCAAGTAACGGTTTAAAAGACAGCAATCAAATAAAATTAGTCGTACGAAAGGAGATGGCAAAATCTGAATTCTGATCATTTTCCATTTTGTTTAATCTGCATTAAAATCTTTCGATAATATGCATTTGTTTTTCATTTTGCAGATTGTCGAAATGCATCAAGAAGATTTGCCGTATATTGAAGTCGATCCCCCAGATATACGATTTACAGGTACCAACTTATTCCGTTTTTGTCCATATTTTTTGTTCACAAGCTGAACGTATTATCTCAACGCTGAATGCACCATTATATCGTTTTAGGCAGTTTTTATCATCCGCTTCTTTGATTACCAAGCAATAGTCAAGATATATAACTTGTTAGGTTCTTTATCGAAGAAAATAACTATAACGTAAACTTGAATAACAATATTAATTGTGCAATTTGTTATATTATTGAGGAGTTAATTGTTTTATTTCGAAGAGCTGATTAGTCTCTTCTAGTGCGAATTAAAAGCAATAACTTGAATTCATTACTATATTAATTATAAGTAACACGCCCATGTTAGAAATATTATTAAAGTATTATAATATTTTTCTAATAAATATTTTGCTTATTACGCCAATCAACCTCAATGCCGTGTTTCAAACGCAAAATCCGGTCTTATGTTTCGAAAGCCAAATCTTGTCTCATTTAAACAATTTAAGAAATTTATCTGTATGAATTTGGCTGTGCTTTTTGGTTAGTGGACTTGTAAGCGTGCAGTTGCACGCATTTTCCGCGTTTTTATTTGAAGGTCCTTACGATGGAAATACAGTTTCTTCTACATTAAATATAAAAAATAACAGTTCGCATGCAATTAATTGTAGAATGCGAACTACAATTAATCGCCGTCCTTGACGACATGGATTTTGAACGAACTACAACCACACGTGATCAGAATGCACTACTTGATATCGTTTGTTCTGGACTTTACGGTAATCGATTTGAGCAGACGTTCTTTGATATCAATGCTTTCTCTGTAAATGCTCAATCGAGCATCTCTCGTGAACCAGAATCGGTTTTTAAATACAATGAGAGTCGCAAAACGAACAAATATGCCGAACGAGTAGGTGCGGTTGAACGTGCTTCGTTCTCGCCACTGATTTTCTCGACATCCTGAGGACTCGGTAAAGAAAGCTAAGACGCTTATAAAACTAATTGTTACCAAAACACCCAATCCGTCAACCAGGGCATACTTCGATATAACCGTCAAAATTAAAAGCGATATTGGCTTTGGCATTGCACGCAATGTGTCCGCATGCCTCCGTGCAGCAAGATTAAGAAGAAGAGAATGAATTTTCAAAAATTTTATTACATCTAAACATAAAATATAGTTTCGTGAATTGCAGGCACATTTGCGGTAACTATTTATTGTATAGAGATTAATAATTCTATTTAAAAAAATTTACAAGAGCGAGTAAGCAGGATTTTGTAATCAATTTTACTGATGAATATATAGATTTAGTAATTAATTATTAATAACTAATCAATTTAGCCTTTAAATATCAATAATTTTTGTAATTATTTTGTTATTTTGTTTAAAAAAGAAAAAGAAGATTTATTTAACGTGGCAAATGCGTGCCGGCGCACGCTTACATGACCACAACAAAAAATCTAATTCATATGTCGAGAAGGTGGAAACGTAGGGGGTATTTGAATGTGATAAATGGGGGATTGCCGCGAACTTCGAGATGGAGCTGATTTCAAAATTCAGATCCCTCTGTAATAAATGAGGGAGCTGATTGAAAGGCATACCGAGTATAGCCTTTCAATTCAATAAAATTATGAAATATCCTTACAATTCAACGAATTTTATTAATTGTTATCCTATCAGGATTTCGTTGACTGTACTTTATCTCTATCCTTATCTTGACAGGCTAAATTGTCGAAACTGACTCGTCATTAGATATCACGATCGAATTGATTGAAATTTAAAACTGACTTATTTAATTTGTAATTTTACTTCATTTTGATATAAAACTGATAGGAACATATTTCTTTAATATTAAAAATATCTTTTAAGTAATTCAAAAAAATTCTTTTAAACTAAAATTATGCCCTTTTAATACTGACATTTAAATAATGAATTTGCATGTAATTTGGAATTTTTAAATTAACAATAATTTATAATTTATTAATCAATAATTTATTTTGATATAAGAAATCAAAATACTGGGTACATAGGCTTGTATGTGAATACGTCCTCGTAGTTGTTTATTATCCTACAGTTATAACCATTTCTGATAAGTATTCTGATCACGACCATTGATGTTGTGAGCACTTTGATGTGTTTCTTAAATCGAATTTTAATAGTTTATTTCGTTTCTTTAATTTAATTACTGACGCACTAATTGCAAGTGAAATGCGGGAGATAAACGATACTTGATTTCACAAACTATTTTGTAAGATAATATAGTATGACGTTCCGTATATTAACAAAATTGGCATACGCTGATCATATTTTTTGGAAAAATTTTGGATGCTGTGATAATAATAATCTTGAATCCAGGTTTTAATATCAAAATAATATTGTTCTTTGTCGATTTATTTTAAATCAACATTTTTTGATATACCAACAAAATGTTGATGATAAACAACAAAATGTCGTTTTGTTGATGTACCAGACGAAAGATTTAATTTAACGTGGCAAATGCTTGCAGCGCACGTTTACATGACCACAACAAAACAAAAATGTAAATCATGTGTCGAGAAGGTGTGAACGTAAGAGGTGTTTGAATGTGATAAAGTAGGGAGCGCGGCGGACGTCGAGAGCGAGTTGACTCCATGCAAGTGAGGCGGCGACGAGGAAGGATCGGAGACCGTAGTTGTTGGAGTAATTGGGAACGTGGAGTAAGAGGGAATTCTTCTACATACAACAAATTTAAATCGATTGATCTCTAAATGATAGTTTTGTAATCCGGGAATGTTTTAAGAAACAAAGTTCTATTTCCAGAATGCATTATTCCAATTCAAATTATAAAAAATCCTAATCTTGCTTTATTACAAATTTTATCAAAATGAAATGATATAAAGCATAGTGTTTGAATTATTTGATTCAGAAAATTTAAAAATCTTGTACTATCTCTCTTTTTACTTAATTGTTTTTATTTGAAGGTCCTTACGATGGAAATACAGTTTCTTCTACATTAAATATAAAAAATAACAGTTCGCATGCAATTGTTTTCAAGGTCAAGACAACCGCACCCAAACGATATTGTGTTCGACCCAAATCTGATATAATTGACGCATTCTCATCGAAAGAAATTACGAGTAATGTTAAATTTTAAATAATGTAATAATTTAATATAATAAAAATAATGTAAAATATAATTTAACATTATCATATTATATATTTAACAGTATAATTTATAATTAACAAATAACTAATAATAAATTAGTTTATTATTAAATTAGTATTTATTTATATTTCCAGAAAATTACTGAAGTAATTTTATGTAGATGTTAACAGAGGTTAGTCGAATAAAATTTGACCCTTTTCTTTGATCCAGCTCCGATAATTCTTTATTTAATAAGGAATTAATAAATAATATAATTAGTTATGTATTAATAATTTTGTATAACTTTAAACTTTTTAATTTTAACGAACAAGAAAGTATAAACCTGCATGCTTTTTTACAACCTTTGTCGGGAAGCTTAGCCCGGAATGCGCCTACCACAGACGCCTAGCCTCTAATAAAGCGTTTCGACCTTAGTCTACTCATCACTACAGGGTGGTCTCATCAACGGTAGTGATGAGTAGACTAAGGCCAAAACGTTTCATTGGATGCTAGGCGTCTGTGGTAGGCGCATTCCGGGTTAAGCTTCCCGACGAAGGTTGTAAAAAAGCATGCCGGTTTATACTTTCTTGATCGTGCTAATAAAAAAAAGTAGTATTGAAAGTCTTGTTAATATAACGTCACCAGTAGTTTTCAAATATGTATAATTTTAATCTCCAGAGTATTTTACAATTTTCTGTATCGGCGAATGCTTATTAATTGATGAATAATTCAGCAACTAACAAATAGGTCGTAAACTATTAAAAGAGTAAATAATCCAACTTTATGACCGTCAATATATTGCGATAAATATCGCAATAAATCATGACCTTAAATTTATGCTTCAAATATAAAAATTATAAATTATAATTATTTTGGTATAAATTATACCAAAATAGAAAATATCTTTACAGAATAGAAAATATTTTTATTCTGTAATAAAATAGAAAAAATTCTATTTCTGTAATCTGCTTTTTAATTTTAATTTACTTTTTAAATCTGTTATCTGTTTATTCATTTGTCAATTTCGTTGTTGAAGATAATTAAAGATTATTCAAGATTATTAAACTTAATCTACCAGATAAATTTGTTGATAAAAATGACTATGTAATAAGAAAACAATATACAATGTATCATCTTTAGTATAGAAATTTATATATAGAAATTTATATTTATAGAAATTTATTTATTCCTTGTTCTTCACTCTTCTATTAATATTTAATATTTAAACTACAATATTGTTTAGAGCGATATATTTGTCTAGAAGTAGACAGAAAACACTCAGATAATATTTTTAATATTTTTAATAATTTAAGTGTTCATTTTTCTTATTCGATTATAGCATTTAAATACAAAGTTTTGGGTTTTTAGTTTTAAAGTTACAACAAAGTTACATTTAATTTAAGCAATAATTTAAAATTATATTTTTTAAATGAATTTTAAATTTTTTAAAATGTATAACTTTTAAATTTTTTCTTTTCACGGTAGTGGGTATTTCGAGTATATACAAATATATATACAAATATAAAAATTAGAAAATCCTCAATTAGAAAATCTTATATATATAATCGTAGATGTTGCCAAAAACCGGAGTTCGATTACAAGTAGAGCAGACTTCCTTATCACTCCTAGACGAGCTGTTGCCAAAAAAAACAACACGTAGATGTTGCCAAAAACCGGAGTTCGATTACAAGTAGAGTAGACTTCATTATCACTCCTAGACGAGCTGATGGTAGCCGGCAGCACTCATCAGTAGGTGAACTACCATCAGTCGTTTCGGAAATGCCTATTTAATATATCACAAGGCAGCCGAAACGACTGATGGTAGTTCACCCTACTGATGAGTGCTGCCGGCTACCATCAGCTCGTCTAGGAGTGATAAGGAAGTCTGCTCTACTTGTAATCGAACTCCGGTTTTTGGCAACATCTACGATTATGAAACTGAAGCTTATTAGCTCCCGGAGCACAGTTTAACACAGTCAGATATATATATATATATATATATATATTATCTCACCAATATTTCCAGCAGTTTGTCTTTGAGAAAATAAACAACAAAGTTATTTATTGAACGTTTCGGCTTTTTGCCTTTATCAACAGCGAAAAAAATGTGCACACGCGCAAATTCAAATCAACTGTAAAAAACAAAATACAAAAAACATATGACGTAGCATTACGAAAGAATTTCATCTTCTTTTTAAGTAATTTCATTCCAGTGATAGATGTGCTGTTCGTTAATTCCTGTGTCTCTGTCGGTATACAATTGTCCAATCCATTCCATTTCGTTTATTTTTCATTGTTTATCGTTCTGAACTATGTCGATTATTGTATATTTGAAGGTATCCTTATTATCGTGGGTTTCGCAGTGTTTTACGATAGCATCGTTTCCTCTTTTTGCCTTTATATCTGCCCGACGATTTGTCAATCGTGCTCTTAGATCTCTACCCGTTTCTCCGACGTATTGGGCTTTACATTCTGTACAATTTCCGAGATAGATTATTCCCTTAGTACAACAGTTAGCTGTATTCTTTATTTTATATATACAGCCTGTTCCAATGCTTTCAAAATAGCTACCTATATTTACAGAAGCACAGCTCTTACATCTTACTTTTTTGCATTCTGAACACAATTTTTTATCGTGACTATGTGTTTTTTTAATTCTTGAATTTATCAGTGCTTTCTTTATGGTATTCTTACATGTATAGAACAATCTTGGGCTATCAATTGTACCCCCATATGCTGCTACAGAGACTTTTTGTATGTTTTTGATTTTTCGTCCTATATTTGATAGGGAAGGGACATAGTCTATTCCAATATATTTTTCCTTTTGTTTGACCTGGATCATTCCTTTGTTAATATCTATCCTACTTTTATTTTTATTTATTTGATTTCTGACTTTTTGTATCTGTTTGTAAATGATTCTATGTGTATATCCTCTACGCATCAGGTCTACTCTCAATGTATTAAGGCAACGAATTCTATCGTTCGAATTTGAACACACAGTGTATATCCTACATATTTCCCCTTTTATCATGTTTCTTTTTATCCACGATGGGTGTGCACTTTTTGCATGCAAATACATTGCTTTATATGAAGGTTTTTGGTATAAAGTTGTTTCTATGTCTAAGTTGGGAGTCCTTTTTATCTTTACATCAAGAAAGTGTATATCTTCATCCTCTATCGTAAATTCTAACCTTCCATGATCATTAACATTTTTTGGTAGTATGTCCGAATTGTATTCCTCTCTAGATAACATTATAAAAATGTCATCGATATATCGACAGTAAAGTATTGGTTTAATTTGCATTGAGTTGATCATTTCCTGTTCATACTTATGCATGTATAGTATAGCATAGGTGGGTGCAACGGGTGTCCCCATGGCAGTCCCTATTAATTGTCTGTAGAGTATGTCGTTAAATGTAAATATGTTATTCTTTAATATTATTTCTAAGCTTTCTAGTACGAAGTTTTGTTTCATTATTGGCCAATCTTCCTCCATTATACACTGTTTTATTGCCTCAAGTCCCTCATCGTGATCTATGTTTGTGTATAACGATGTTACATCCATTGTAATTAATTTTGAATTTCGAACTTTATATCGATTTGCTGTAACTTTTTTAAAAAATCGCCGGAATTGCGTATCGTCGATGGGACTTTTAGTAGTGGTTTCATAAGGTTGTCAATATATTTACTAAGCTTTTCTGTTGGGGAATTATTTGTACTAATAATAGGTCTACCCTTGACTGGATATTCATTTTTATGTGTTTTTGGTAAGAAATACATCCTTCCTGGTGCACATTTTTTTCGCTGTTGATAAAGGCAAAATGCCGAAACGTTCAATAAATAACTTTGTTGTTTATTTTTTCAAAGACAAACTGCTGGAAATATTGGTGAGATAATATTTATTTGAAAAAAAGAGTTCATTGAAAAGGACCCCAGCTGTGAGAAAAACACCCACAACTATATATATATATATATATATATATATATATATATATATATATATATATATAATTTGTTGTTACACCTGCCCTGGGACACTCACTGGTGTACTCATAAATATATCACTATGTTTTCCTCATGTTTTCACCAGGCAGCATTCTATATATCCTCATCAGACTAAGAAATAGAATCGAATTATTCTTGCATTATTCAAAGTCGCTACGTATGCCCAGTCATCCTATGTGTGACGACAAACTTCAACAACGGCATATGCGTTTCGCTCTAACGGAGCTCATCAGTACCGTGTCTTCTATAGACATCTTAACACACGCTTAAACAGTGTTTAAGGCTCGAAAAACAGTATATATATATATATATATATATATATATATATATATATATATATATATATATATATATATATATATATATATATATATATAGAAAATAGGAATACCCATCACTGCTGATCGTTTGCTACGATCGATTATATTATATTCCATATGTAAATAAGCAGCAGAAGAACAATAAAATAAAATGATAAATAAAATTTTATTTTGTTTATTAATAAAATTTTATTGTTCTTCTGCTGCTTATTTACATATGGAATATTATATATATATATTTCTTGAGATACTCAACTTATCTCAAGATACTTTGAGACTAAAGATGATCTGCTATGCTATTATTTTTCGTCACTTATTCTTCAATCTTGCATCGCAGCGAGCTGTATTTTTTCTGATGATATCTAGTCATCTCATATTTTATCACAAAGTATATTATTTATTATCCATTAAAATTTGCCACTTAAGAGTTTAAATTTATTCTTTATATTATTGTGTTGATTTATATATTTTACTATTTTCTGCTTGATGTTATTTTTATAGTAACCTAGTTTAAAATATGTATCTATTAAATTATTTAAATGATTTTGAAGAAAGCCAATATCATTACATATTGTTGCAATTCTTAAAATTTCATTATTTAATGTATTATATTTTATATTATATTGTATGCATGAATGCTGCAAAAATATGTTTCTTGTAAATTTAGATAAGTTGTTCATACTTTTTTAAAAGTAAATATTTTATTATTTAAAATAATGTGCAAAATGCGTTGTGATTTTAAACAAACGGTTTTTAGCAATCCCAATTTCTTGTTTTTTATTACATTTACGCCATAAAATAGTATTAAAGTATTGCATTAAAGTATTGTTTTAAAGTATTACATGACTTTAAAAGTAAATGTTTTATTAAATGTTCAAAATTCGTTTGTTGTGATTTTTTCCCAATTTCTGGTTTAAAAGTATCTTATTTGTTTGAAATAGTAACTTCTGCAAATTTAAAATTTAGTTTCGCTTCAATCGTTTAACTTATCAACCGAAGATGTGACAAAGCATAAGTTTATGATTCAAGCTGCTTTTCAAAGCGACAATGATCACGATCATTCACAATTTGTGAGCTAATAACTATTTAGAATTATTTTTGTAAAAACCAATCTTAATGAACTAATCTTACTGTCGTGCTTCTGAATAACGTTTTTTGTTTAAATGATGACTTATAGCTAGAACTAATTTAGATTTTTGACTATGTGATAGTATCAGTGAACGTTTTGATTATTTTGGATGTTAAAAATTAAGTAATTGGTTTTTTTAAATCGGAATTATATCGTAATCGAGAAAGCTTTAGTGAGTTCAAACAATGTCTTCGAATTTTTGAATTTGGTAATTCTCATTCTTTATCGCATTTCAGAGTGCCTCATTTTCTTTACAGCTTCAATTGATACTGCCTTGTTTCATCAGTTCATTCAATAGTTATAATTAGTTCCCTGTTATTTAAAATTATATGAAATTTATATAATTATATAAAAATGTCTAAAAAATTTTAGAAACAATTTATTTATATGTAGAAATATTGTAATTATATGCTTACTTTTTATTTAAAAAATAATCAATTATTTTTTTAAATAATTGAACGATTCAAATTTATTTAAAAGAATTTGTAATTATAAATTGTAATTATATTTTTTATTTACTTTTATTAATTTTTAATATACTTGATTTTTATTTATTTATCTTTTAAATAATCTAAATTATTCTTTATCTAAGTTATTTATTATTTATTTAAATTATAAATAATATAAATTTATATATTGTTGATTTGAATTCATTTATTTCTTACTTGAAAGAAAGACATTATTTTTTGAGTTAGTTTTGGGCTGATAAAGAACACTGTGCGTTGCAATACACAAATTTTCATATCATTCTAATAAAACCATCATTAACTAATAAATTAATATTAAAAATTAAATTATTTATTTTTTTTTAATAATTTTTTTTATTTCTTAATTTATTTAATTTTATTTATTAATTATTCTATTGTTTAATTTTTATTAAGTAATTATTTGGTTTTTTATAAAATAATTTGTCAATTATTTTTTTATTTTTTTTTGTATTTTTATATATTAAAATAATTGTTTTTATTTATTTTTTATTTAAATATTATTTATAATTGATTTTTATTTTAATAATTGCCTTTATTGATCTTTTGTTTTATTTGATTTTTATTTATCTTGTATTTTTTATTTAAATAATTGTTTTTTATTTTATATTATTTATAATTTATTTATTTTTTAAATTTAAATATTTGTTTTTATTATTTTTACATAATGATAATTTTATTTAAAAATATAATACAAATTTTAAGTAAAAGGTTTCCTCAAATAGGCGTATCAAATAATAAATATTATTAAATTCTGGCATATTGATAGAATTCGGAATTAAACATTGGTGACGAATGACTAAATGTCTTGTTTTTGCAACCGTTTGCAAATAAACTTTTTCTTTGTACATTACGAAGTTAGAGGTTGTTTCACCAACCTCTAACTCATCCATCTGGATGAAATCATTTCATCCATTGGATGGATGAAATGGATACAAATTTTAAGTAAAAGGTTTCCTCGAACAACCGTTTGCAAATAATCTTTTTCTTTGTACATTACGAAGTTAGAGGTTGTTTCACCAACCTCTAACTCATCTATCTGGATGAAACCAGGATTAAAAAGTGGTGATTGCCTTGTGGCTTCATGACTAAATTATCTTTACTATTTTAATAGTATTCGTCTTTGTGCTACGTTAGTATAATAACAATACGCTTAATGTTAAAGTAATTGCAAGATGCTTATTTTTTAGTTTAATATTTATGTCAATGATCTTAAAATTTAGTGGAATGATCCCAGCAAGAAATATGCCAGTATGAGGCTTCGATGTGTGTTTGAAAATTTTATTGCCGAATCTAACGGACGCCCACCTGGTGATTCAAACATATCCTTACCAACTGTTCAGGATAATCAAAATGAATTCGCCTCATCTACTATGAACGAAACTGTAACATCTAGTTAGTTATATTTACAATTGATTCCAATTTTTATTCAGGACGATGAATCTCAAAACAACGGTATTCCCAAACCCCTGCTTGTGTCGTATAACGATGATTTTTCTTCCGAATTTCATTCGGTTATTGCAAAAAACAAAAATACGTTCGATACACAATCGAGTGGTTATATTGATACTGTAAACAACGCTAAATCACAATATAAATTAGATGATGATCAACCTATAACTACGAATATAGAATTATTGCGGGTAAGGTCACGCGTTTTGCGCTATTGTAAATGTAGAAATGGATGTGGTATTTTTAATGTCAATGTAGAACTTTTATTAAAATTAAAGATTGACTTCGTCTTTGTGTTTTCTACCTCATAGAGTTATAAATAATTGGAAACTGATTATTTATCCAGTATTTCCTTTGATAATTGTTTTTTGAAAATATTATTAACATAAATGTTAAATAAATGCGTTAAAATTAATGTTTTATTATTTTAATCAGAATAATACCGTTTGCTCGCTGCAAACACCCCAATGTGCAGAAATATATGAATGTCAATATGTGATTTAGATTGCATTAAGGAACCTTTGTTGTGTATTAAAAACCATATTGTTGTTGGTAAACATCAGTTCAAAATAAAAGTATCTTGTTAATAAAACACACACCAATTGTAAATTGACTAATAGATTATATATTAATAAACGGATTCGATTTCTTAATCTAATTTAAATTAGATGGGGTTTTGGTCAGTATTTCTCACCCAACATATCAGATCAGTTAATAGAGTCCATATAGTACAGACTTTAAATAGTCTGTACTATATATAAATCTACAAGAGAAACATTTTATTTTAACATTTTCTATAATTTAGATTTTATAATTATAAAATTAATTATAAGATAAGATTGATTAAGATTTTTAATTCAATTTTTATAGTAAAAATTGTATTTTAAATAACTATAAAATTTTATATCATAAATAACTAAATAGGAGTTTATACAATTTATATTTATATGACGATATAATTTATTATTAAAATTTAAAATAAATGTCAATATGTTTTAATAATAAATAATAGACGATGTATCAGAATATAGATTAGATAACATCAGGACTAACTGCTATGTAATCAGGTTACTACCCCTCTTAATCGACCCAACATTGAGCCGGGCCAAATATGCGCTAATGACGTATTTCCTCTGATGAAATTCGACTATTTTGTGTACCTTATTCTAATACAAATAAATTTAAAAGTTTAAATTTATGAATTGACTAGAAAAAATAGAGGTTATTATTAGGAACTGCTATCTTATCAGGTTTAGTCCCATATTTTACTGTCCAAACAGCCAATTTCGTTTATCTGCAGCATAAGCAATTTTAGGCTTTGTAAATTTGCACTAAAATCTATTGTTTTTAACAAATAGGAAAGGAACACGAAGAATATAAGACCAGAAAATGTTGATACCTTGTCTGTTACGGTTGGAAACCCTATTATACATAAGCTGGATAATGATAAATATGCTGAATTGTCGAGTGCAGAAAATCGAGCGGATCTGAATTATTTGCTTATTATTTGCATGATAGCAGTTAGCTTCACTGCTGGACTAGGGCTGTATAAGATTTTAGCAGCCTTAAATATTATGGTAAAGTCCTCGAAAATCTTCATTTTCATTAAAGTTCTCTTTCTGTTTAGAATTGAAGACGATGTGTTTCAAATTGATTGGCTATGAATAAATCTAATTTGTCTCGATATATATTCCTGTTTATTAAAATTGATCATCAACTAGTTTAAATTTATTCTATTAAGAAATATGTTTGTTCATTGAGCATTTTGCTAATACAACACTTGTTCATTGAACGTTTTGCTAATGCAACGTTTATTCATTTGGCCTTTTGCTAATAAAACCATTATTCATTGAGCCTTTTACTTATACAACATTTGTTGATTGAGCGTTTTGCTAATACAACATTTGTTCATTGAGCATTTTGCTAATACAACATTTATTAATTGAGCCCTTTGCTAATACTACATTTGTTCATCTAGCCTTTTGCTAATGCAATGATTATTCATTTATCCTTTTGCTAATGCAACGTTTATTCATTGAGTTGTTTGCTAATGCAACGTTTATTCATTGAGTTGTTTGCTATAACAACATTTATTCATGAGCCTTTTGCTAATACAAAATTCATTCATTGAGTTGTTTGATAATACACCGTTTATTCATTGAGCGTTTTACTAATACAACATTTATTCATTGAGTCTTTTACAAATACACCGTTTATTCATGAGCCTTTGGCAAATACAAAATACATTCATTGAGTTGTTTGCTAATGCAACGTTTATTCATTGAGTTGTTTGCTATAACAACATTTATTCATGAGCCTTTTGTTAATACAAAATTCATTCATTGAGTTGTTTGATAATACACCGTTTATTCATTGAGCGTTTTACTAATACTACATTTGTTCATTGAGCCTTGTGCTAATACAACATTTATTCATTGAGCGTTTTGCTAATACTACATTTATTCATTTAGCGTTTTGCTAATGCCACGTTTATTCATTTAGCCTTTTGCTAATGCAACGTTTATTCATTGAGCCTTTTGCTAATGCAACGTTTATTCATTGAGCCTTTTGCTAATACAACATTTGTTCATTGAGCCTTTTGCAAATACAACGTTTATTCATTGAGCATTTTGCTAATACAACATTTGTTCATTGAGCGTTTTGCTAATACTACATTTGTTCATTGAGCATTTTGCTAATACAACATTTGTTCATTGAGCGTTTTGCTAATACTACATTTGTTCATCTAGCCTTTTGCTAATGCAATGATTATACATTTATCCTTTTGCTAATGCAACGTTTATTCATTGAGTTGTTTGCTAATGCAACGTTTATTCATTGAGTTGTTTGCTAATGCAACGTTTATTCATTGAGTTGTTTGCTATAACAACATTTATTTATGAGCCTTTTGCTAATACAAAATTCATTCATTGAGTTGTTTGATAATACACCGTTTATTCATTGAGCGTTTTGCTAATACAACATTTATTCATTGAGTCTTTTACAAATACACCGTTTATTCATGAGCCTTTGGCAAATACAAAATACATTCATTGAGTTGTTTGCTAATGCAACGTTTATTCATTGAGTTGTTTGCTATAACAACATTTATTCATGAGCCTTTTGTTAATACAAAATTCATTCATTGAGTTGTTTGATAATACACCGTTTATTCATTGAGCGTTTTACTAATACTACATTTGTTCATTGAGCCTTGTGCTAATACAACATTTATTCATTGAGCGTTTTGCTAATACTACATTTATTCATTTAGCGTTTTGCTAATGCCACGTTTATTCATTTAGCCTTTTGCTAATGCAACGTTTATTCATTGAGCCTTTTGCTAATGCAACGTTTATTCATTGAGCCTTTTGCTAATACAACATTTGTTCATTGAGCCTTTTGCAAATACAACGTTTATTCATTGAGCATTTTGCTAATACAACATTTGTTCATTGAGCGTTTTGCTAATACTACATTTGTTCATTGAGCCTTTTGCAAATACAACGTTTATTCATTGAGCATTTTGCTAATACAACATTTATTCATTGAGCGTTTTGCTAATACTACATTTGTTCATTGAGCCTTGTGCTAATGCAATGATTATTAATTGAGCGTTTTGCTATAACAACATTTATTCATTGAGCCTTTTGCCAATAAAACATTTATTCATTGAGCCTTTTGCTAATACAACATTTATTCATTTGGCCTTTTGCTAATGCAACGTTTATTTATTGGGCGTTTTGCTAATACAACATTTGTTTATTGAGCGTTTTGCTAATACTACATTTGTTCATTGAGCCTTGTGCTAATGCAATGATTATTAATTGAGCGTTTTGCTATAACAACATTTATTTATTGAGCCTTTTGCCAATAAAACATTTATTCATTGAGCCTTTTGCTAATACAACATTTATTCATTCGGCCTTTTGCTAATGCAACGTTTATTTATTGGGCGTTTTGCTAATACAACATTTGTTTATTGAGCGTTTTTCTAATACTACATTTGTTCATTGAGCCTTGTGCTAATGCAATGATTATTAATTGAGCGTTTTGCTATAACAACATTTATTCATTGAGCCTTTTGCTAATACAACATTTATTCATTGAGCCTTTTGCTAATACAACATTTATTCATTTGGCCTTTTGCCAATACAACATTTTTTCATTGAGCGTTTTGCTAATACTACATTTGTTCATTGAGCCTTGTGCTAATGCAATGATTATTCATTGAGCGTTTTGCTAGTACAACATGTGTTCATTGAGCCTTTTGCTAATAAAACATTTATTCATTGAGCCTTTTGCTAATACAACATTTATTCATTGATCCTTTTGCTAATACAACATTTATTCATTTGGCCTTTTGCTATTACAACATTTGTTCATTGAGCGTTTTGCTAATACTACATTTGTTCATTGAGCCTTGTGCTAACGCAATGATTATTAATTGAGCGTTTTGCTATAACAACATTTATTCTTTGAGCCTTTTGCTAATACAACATTTATTCATTTGGCCTTTTGCTAATACAACATTTATTCATTTGGCCTTTTGCTAGTACAACATTTGTTCATTGAGCGTTTTGCTAATACTACATTTGTTCATTGAGCCTTGTGCTAATGCAATGTTTATAAATTGAGCGTTTCGCTATAACAACATTTGTTCATTGAGCCTTTGATAATACAACATTTATTCATTTGGTCTTTTGCTAATGCAACGTTTATTTATTGAGCGTTTTGCTAATACAACATTTGTTCATTGAGCGTTTTGCTAATACTACATTTGTTCATTGAGCCTTGTGCTAATGCAATGATTATTAATAAAGCGTTTTGCTATAACAACATTTATTCATTGAGCCTTTTGCAAATACAAAATTTATTCATTGAGTTGTTTGCTAATGCAACGTTTATTCATTGATTTGTTTGCTATAACAACATTTATTCATGAGCCTTTTGCTAATACAAAATTCATTCATTGAAATGTTTGATAATACACCGTTTATTCATTGAGCGTTTTGCTAATACTACATTTATTCATTGACCCTTTTGCTAATACAACATTTATTCATTGAGCATTTTACCAATAAACAGTTTAAACATTGAGCATTTTGCTAATACAACATTTATTCATTGCGTCTTTTACAAATACACCGTTTATTCATTGAGTTGTTTGCTAATACAACATTTGTTCATTGAGAGTTTTGCTAATACAACATTTGTTCATTGAGTCTTGTGCTAATGCAATGATTATTCATTTGGCCTTTTGCCAATACAACATTTGTTCATTGAGAGTTTTGCTAATACAACATTTGTTCATTGAGTCTTGTGCTAATGCAATGATTATTCATTGAGCGTTTTGCTATAACAACATTTATTCATTGAACCTTTTGCTAATGCAAAATTTGTTCATTGAGCGTTTTGCTAATGCAACTTTTGCTAATACAACATTTATCATTGAGTTGTTTGATAATACAACATTTGTTCATTGAGCCTTCCAATTGATTGGTGTTTAAGGTAAAGGTAAAATAAAATTCATTTGTATTAAATAAGCCGTTCGTATTTAAACGAATGAGTTCTGTATTGAATGAGCTAATGTAAAGGAGGACTTCTATTTTTAACCTCTATATGTCTTCGTCAATACTACAGTTAGTTGCAAGTGCGCTTCGACTCGAATGTACGCATTTGATATATTTGGCTATTTTCCTCAATTTCGGTTTTGGTTAACGCAATATATTAAAATTCTATTCAAATTGTATTTTTTAACATTTTCATTTATTAGCTGCAAACTTGTAAGTGAAGGATAGCCACATTTTAAATGACTGAAAAATCAAATTTTTAGATATAAACTGAATGTTTATATGTACTGATAAAATTTACAAACTTTAGTTTGTTACCTTGCAGTTAAAAAAACTGCTAGCATCTCATTTTATTTGCATGTTGAACATTTGTAAGTTTATTTTATTTGCACTTAATATCTTCAAATCTTGTTGGCAGTTGCGATGATAACATCTACCGCGACGGTTATCTTTTCCTATTTTACACTTTGAACGGTGTATATAAACGTTCATTAATGAAGTGTCAATCTTTATTTGAGCATTCACTCTACACTAGTTTCGGCTTTAACGCTGATGAATTATCGTTACCCTTGCAATGCGTACGTTCATCTACAAACACGAAGTGTCAGCGATGGGTGCGTGTTTGTAAACAACCGTTTACTTTCGTCTAACAAAGGGCTAAAGGACTAGATCTGAACTAATCCATAAGAGCTGATCCAAAAACAGCTCGCTAAGGATAGTAAAGATGGCCGGCGTAGCATCCATAAAGTTTGTGGACTTTACTAGACTAATAGTTTTATAGTAATATCGTTCTAAATAAAACAATTTTGACTAATATAAAGACATAATTTAAATAAGATTGAGTTGTTTTAATAGCGAGTAAGCGATTAAAACAAACCGCCCACTCTGTCTTAAATACATGAGGATTACCCATTATTAACATATTCTTAGGAGTTTATGTACAATGGAATTACGACGAAATGAAATTTTCGCAGATTATGTAAATGTCTGATAAAAGTTGGTTAATTGAGCAGTTTTTTAAATCATATGAATTTTTTTAAAGATGTGTAGATTAGATGAATAAATTTCTGGTTAAACAGAAAAAATTTAATAAAAGGCAAAAATTGAATTTGTTACTAAAATATATGAAATAGGCCGAGCTGCCAAATTTTATTACCATCGATACTAAAATGTATGGAAATTAAAAACTATAATAGGCGGAGCTGCTAAATTTTATTACCAGTAAAAGATAAAATATATTCCCCAATATTTGTTTTATTTCGTACATGTTAGAAAGGTTGTCCTCTTTTTAAAATAACAGAAAGGTCGGTTGTATGGTAATTAAAGATAATTAAGTTAACATATGTAAATTATATTTTCGGCATGCCTTACAAATATCTATCATAAAATTAGCTCTAACTTCTACTGTAATGATCCCACACTGTTTTAGCTGGCTATCGTTGCTTATTGATTTCAGTTCTTTGTCGAAATCAGGTTTACCGTATCGAGTCCTACTATGCAAACCCGTTAAATGATCATATATTTCATTGGCTTCGAGCGTAATCATTCGTGCAGTATGACTGTCCCATCCACTGCAAACATAAATACATATCTCAATATCGTATTTTTCAAGCGATGGCAGTATCTTATTTGTATAGCAGTTATTTATACCGTCATTGCAATCTTTCATATTCTCATGAATCCAATATATCCGCTTGATTCTTGCATATTCTGCTTGAATAAGTGTTGAAGCCTTTAGAGCTCCCAGTTCTCCTTGAATAACAAAAATATAGTGTTTGATTGACGTACTTAAACGAATAGAACGCCCAATTGGCAAAGAACACGAAAGCTTTATGGTTGATGGCTCAACACATAAGCTGTAAAACTCACATGTCCAACTGTTTTTTGCATGAAGCGTAAAATTTAGAGTTTCATTCGAAACGTGTGTAGGATAGATGGGATACCATATCACACCGGAAATGTTCCAACATTTTAAGCTAACGTACTGACCGTAGTTTGGTTTTGGCTTGGAATTTTTGATTTGAAAGTTCACCAGACTACCCGGCAAGTATTCAACATGAATGACTTTAGACATACATATGTAATTGTAAAATAAACCAATAAGTTGATCCACCAAGTAAGCACATAATATCCAAACAACAATGGGATTAACTCTGGAATATAAAATCTTTGGTGCCGGACATTGCTCTAGTCCCCATAGCTGATAATTAGTTTTGCAAATTATGTTTTCATCAGGTGCATTTTGACCGGATAAATGCTTGACTTGCGATAAAAATGCAGACGATAGGTAAATCAGTATGTTGAGCAGTCTATTTAAAAATTGATGTCTTCTGTACTGGTTTGGTCTAAGAATTTAAAATATATTAGATATAAAAAATAAATAAAAAAGTTAATGTTTCGAATGTTTTTGTCAAATATTTAGAAAAATTCTAAAAGATATTTATAATATTATATTTATATATTTATATATCTGAGATGTACATCTCAGATATATAAACATATTGATGATTTCTTGTTTGATTTTATTTTTATATTAATTTTAATATTGATGATAAAGAGATAATATTAGCCCAATTATAGCTGACTTGTTTTTAAGCTTTATAGAATATGAATTTGTTCATAACTGTGTAAAAACTAAATCTAAACAATATAAATATATGAAATATATGTTTTGATATATTGATGATATACGTGTATTTAACTCAAACAATTTTTATTTAATTAGTGAACAAATTTATCCATGTTGCCTCATTCTTAATAAAACCAATATTAATGATAAAGAAGGTGTATATCTAAATATGAACATTAAATTAACATCAATTTAAACTACTTTTAATTTATATCGTAAAGATGGCATATTTAAATTTACAAGAAACATATTTTTGCATGAGCATTCATGCATACCATATAATATAAAATATAAAACATCAAATAATGAAATTTTAAAAATCGCAACAATATGAAATGATATTGGCTTTCTTCAAAATCATTTAAATAATTTAATAGATACATATTTTAAACTAGGTTACTATAAAAATATCATCAAACAGAAAATAGCAAAATATATAAATCAACACAATAATATTAAAATTAAATTTAAAATCATTAGCGAAAATACTTAATAATTAAAGCACACTTTAAAAAATATTGCAAGGTAATCGAAATTAATACTGGTATAAAACACTATTTCAGTATTAATTCTACAAAAGAATTTTTAGAACAGACAAAAGGAATAAATTTTTAAAATATAAATACATACGATTTTAATACGCTTTGTACAAATCTAGATTTAGCAGATATTAACGATCCATTAGAAAAATTACCTAACTTTATATAAGCTATAACGTCTATCTAACATAAATTCAACAATAAATCTAAACTTGTGTTTAAGCTCGATATAATATGAATATGTTCATATTAAAAAATAAATAAATGTTCAAAAATAAATCTAAATTATATAAATATATGAAATATATGTTTCGATACATTGATGATATATGTGTATTTAACTCTAATAATTTTTATTCAATAAGTGAAAAAGTGATAATAAATAACATACATTATGTTATTTAAAATAACATACATATGTTACACCAGATAATCAAATTGCATCAATAATAATACGTCATTAGCATGTATTTGGTCCGCTGCTATGTTGGGTCCAGGAATAAAAGCCGAAATCTGATAGCATAGCAGTTTATCTTGATAATGCGAATTCTGATACAAGGACTGTCATTTATTAGTCAATTCATCATAATTGACTTTTATTTTAAATTTCAATTTTTTATTTTAACTTGATATAAGTGTTACATATATGCTAAGTTAAATGCCATTGTTTGAGATTAGCACATTACTGTCCAATTGATCGTTTCTTTTAGTCTGATAGTTCACGTCGGGTAGCTAATCAAGAAGCTGTGAACACAAAGGTTAAGTTAAATGTTAAATTGTGATTTATTTAATTTGACTTATTTTAAGTCAAGTACAGTTTTGTTTTCTTGAGAATAATCCACACCATATATATCAAGGAATATACATACATTTTATTTCTTTAGATAAACCAGATAATCAAATTTCAGATGAGGAAATACGTTATTAGAATGTATCTATCTCCGCTACCATTTTGGGTCGAGGAATAGGGACCGAAACCTGATGACATAACAGTTCATATTAATAAATCAGATCAGTTTGCTGAATATCTTAAACTATAAATAAATTAAAAATAAGGATAAATAATTATAAATATTGATTGTTTTTATATGATTAGATATGTAATACAAGCATGTACAACTTGTCAATCTGGAAATCTTGGAGAGTAATATCAAATTATATTATCCGTCGCATATTACCTTATAGTTTAAGATGATATTAACTTATATTGACATTAATACCTTAATAAATTATAGTGATAAAGTAATCTAGTTTGCCAATTCAAAAATTTCAAACAATAATAATTTTATTTTTAATAATCAGATTAGCTAACTGAGTATAAATATAATATAATAATATTATATCTCAATATTATTATATTATTTAATTTATAATAAATAATTAAATAATTGTTATATAATCTTATTGTTAATAATAAGATTAACAATATAATCTAATTATAGATTAACTCTATAACCTAATTGTTATAATCTTATATTTAAGATTTTATTTAATGTATATTTATAAAGTTAAAATTTAAAATTGACATTTAAGATGGAAATGTCAATGAAGGCATTAAAAATAGATTTATTTTAACGTGACAAATGCGTGATGGCGCACGCTGACATGACCACGAAGAAAAAAGCAAACAAAAGTCTAAATCATGTGTAGAGAAGGTGGGAACGGAGGAGATATTTGAATGTGATAAAGGAGAGAGCGAGGCGGATATAATGCGAATATCTTGATATTCGCATTATCAAGATAAACTGCTATGCTATCAGGTTTCGGCCTTTATTCCTGGACCCAACATAGCAGCGGACCAAATACATGCTAATGACGTATTATTATTGATGCAATTTGATTATCTATTGTAACATACAATGTATGTTATTTATTATCACTTTTTCACTTATTGAATAAAAATCATTATCGAAAACATAATATCAAAATGAAGAAAGCAAGTGAACTTGTATATGGATTTTTAATAAATTATTAATAATTAAATTATATATTAATATTATAATATTAAATATTATAAATATTAAATTCTAAGGACACATATTAAAGCTCATATATTCAAATGATGTCGCCATGCAGTATGTCAACATGCATTCTTACAAATATCAATAGTGAAAATATTTATATTCAATAATACTATAAATTATTCTCAGTTTATCAATTTTAAATTCTGCCCATAAATTTCTTCATTAAGATCGCACAACTAAACAAACCGGATTAGTCAACTGAATCTACGTATTTTATACTATAAATACATTAAAAATGAAGATAAATAAAAATAAAATAATAATCAAACCTAGAGTGAGTAAATTTCGAAGAAATTTACTCACTCTAGGTTTGCTCACTGAAGGAGTGCTTTCCTCCTCTCGGAAGCAGCGATAACCGTCTTTTATCTATTCGGTCTTCTCTAGTGGGTCGTTCTCGCACTTCATGTCACTCCTTAAATATGCACAAAACCGACTATGCTACACTGAGAGAGTCGATGTTCCCAGTAGTATGGCCAGATCCCTCACTACACGGAATTGAGTTTGCATGGGATTTTTTCAAGTGTACTCTACAGGCTGCCATTAGCTATCATAGCCCGGTTAAACGATCCTCTAGTGTTGCCTCTCGTCCATCCTGGATTGATCGTCAGGTCAACAGTGGCATAAAGTTGCGTGACCACAAATTCCAAGAATTTAAAAATGGCCATTGTTCCTACTGACTGTACAAGCAGGCAAGAAACTTTGCAACATCGTTAAAAAGATCCAAGCGCAAGCATTTCATTGATTCCCTCTGCCGCTGTTGCGTGGGCAACTCATCCCGTTTCTTTAAACATCTCAGGTCCCATCTAAAGCCCAGAAATATAATTCCATGTCTAGCCAACGTACAAGGGACAATTCTGAATGACCCGAAGCTCATAGCAGAGGAATTCAGTATTCACTACTCAAATATCGCATCCGAGGTCCCTTCGTCTTTCAACTATACCCGGTGCTCTGGTCTCCCGAATCATAGATCATGCGTATTCGATTTTATCAAGCGAGACGTGTTGGAAGTTCTGAGACAGCTGCCGAATTCACTTGCTGCTGGTCCTGACAGACTGCCTCCCTTACTTTTTTATGAATCAGCTGATATCTTATGTACATCGCTTTTTCAATTATTTTAGTGCTCGATATCTAACGGCATACTTCCTAATGACTGGAAGTGTTTGGTTCTTCCACTGTTCAAGAAGGACAAGCGTACTTCTGTGAATAATTACCGACCTATCAGTCTCACTTGTGTGGCTTGTAAAGTTCTCGAAAAACTAATTGATAAAGCTCCCCGTTTTCACCTTGAAAGTCTCAATATATTCAGTGGTGTACAACATGGCTTTAGGAAGAACAGATCTACGATCACCAATCTTGCAACATCAAGACACAGTTGGTTCGATTTCATGTGATCAGGTGTTGGACTCGATATGCTTTTCTTTGATCTGTCTAAAGCCTTCGACTGTGTAAAACATGACATTCTACTCTCAGCACTTTGGCACTACGGTATCAGAGGTCCTATCCATAGATGGATGCATTCACTCCTAACATCTCGTTTCTTCGCAGTCAAGATCGGCGGTGTCTTGTCTAAATGGCGTCTTTTGTTTATAGGGGTTCCTCAGGGGTGTGTAATCAGCCTACTACTCTTTAACGTCTACATCAACTCACTCCCTTCTGTCATAAATTCACAGAGTATTCTGTACGCTGACGACCTCAAAATATGGCGTTCATTGAATAGTCCCAGTGATATAACTATACTCCAGAAAGATGTCGAGATGGTTTCTCGATGGTGCAATGCTGTCGGACTCAAGGTGAACCCTGAGAAATGTTTCCACTTACATATTGCAAAATGGACCTTCAGTAGTAGCTACCGAATTGATGGCTGTCGGATTGTAAAGGTCTCGCAAATGTCGGATTTGGGTGTGATTGTAACTAGTGACTTAGGTTCCCGCTCTCATGTTGATCATGTTGTAAGCAAGTGCGTTCACCTCCTCGGTCTAGTACGTAGGGTGTTCGGTCATCTTGATTCTGTGGGATTGCGTACCTCTTACCAATGCGCAATCCTCCCGCACATGCTGTATGGGTCCGTCGTTGATCATCCTAAGTTCTAGCTTGAGCTGGATGCTTACGAAGGCATTCTCCATCGGTGGACACATTTGGTGCGGTCCATACGCTCGTTACCTTACGAGGAACGCCTGCGCTGTCTTGACGTTCTCCCAGTGAAAATTTAACTAAAATTTAATGATATGATGTTCTTGTGGATGTGCTTGACCACACAAGACCACTGTTGCAAGGACACGTTTGAGCTAAGAACCAACGATCGCCTACGTGGTCACAACTATATGTTGAAGAGAAGGCGAGCCTGCAATAAACGAATTTCAACAATCCATAATAGAATTGCACCTATCTGGAATGTTCTACCTGCTGTGACGATAAATGTTAAACTGGGGAGTTTTAAACGACGGTTGCAAAATTACCTCAGGATACGCTGTCGTCATACCTGAATTGCACATCATTTCAGTTATTTATTTAAGTTTTAATTTTTTAATTTTTCTTTTGTTTTCCCTGTTGTAAACCAATATGTTCGAGCTGTTCAAGCTCTTTTTGTGGAAAATATCTTTTTTTTTATATTTTTTATAATAATTTCTTTTTACACAATTTACAGTCCACTGCTTCCCGCAAATAAGGCATTCATATAAATGTCAGTTATGAGTAATTGTTGATCCTCTATTTTATGCCATTTCTTCTGTATCGTCGTTGCGATACAATTGAGACGCAGGAATTCGAGTTGCTCGAATGCACATTGAGACTGTTCGAGCGATTGCAATGCTGAATATCGTGCACACATGTGAAACACAATAAGAATATTGACGTCCTGTTCGCATCGAATTTTTTGCTACTATCCAGCTGATTACTTGTGAAGCTTCTCTGTCGATTTCTCCAGTTGTTAAGAAGATCATCGGCAGGAATATCCCTCTCTTCACATCATGTATTCGCTCTTGATATTTGGCATGCTTCCGCTGTGAGTGGTGTGCGTGTGATTCAAGAGGATTTCGGTTAGCATATGATGGTGCCAAATGATTGTAGACACAAATTTCCATAAAGGATCGGACCATTAATCCACCATAGAGACCTCTACACGATATACCTGAGCGCGCATTTACATCCCTGCTTGTTGTCGATATTTCGAATCGGTGCGTTTCGCTTACTTCTTGCAATACAGGTTCTAATGAGACTTCTCTGTACGATCATTCAAGCTCTTTTGCTAGCACATTTCTGATATGGTCGTGTCGTAGAATATTCGTACCTCCATGTTTACATGATAATGCGTGAGTTGTGGTATAGTCTCTACCACATACACATTTCTTTGGACAACCCTGTGCTTGTAATCCATATCGTACGCAAAGAACATCGTGGAATTCCAATGCACACAGTCTACGGTTTAATGATGAAGACGGATACGCTCGTAGCCATTGTGATGCACATTTTCCCCTTATATATCTTATTGTTGATTTCTGTTCTTCGCTCAATTACAACATTAGTTTCAATTCCTTCTCGGTGTTTAATATTTTTTTCTCTTCTCGGATTGCAATCCCGACTTTCATTTGTTTTTCAAATAGTTCGATGCCGTTCATTCCTTCCAATAGTGGTTTGCACATCTCTCTTGAGCGTCTATATTCTTGGTCGTATTCTAGTGGGTTCTTAACTGCTAAACCTCCGTGCTTGGTTGGCAGCGTAAACACTTGCGTTAAGACCACTTGTATTTCGACCCATTATTTTCGGAAGGAATCCGTGTGCGATACTATTCCATAAGGGTTGGAACAACATTGAATCTATTTGACAAACTCGAGTGATATATTGCCACTTATGTTGCAATCCATTGCAGTAACTGAAATGTGTTATTTGCGGATCGATGTCGGCTATTTTAACTAAATGTTGAATCATCCAAATCAACTTATCCACCTTCGATTCGATGAAGCGCTTTGTGAACTCCTTCGTGCCACATGGTGCTCCTAGCATGGTAATCCCCTCACATGTTATATTGATATCATTATGAAATATCAACTTCGCATATTCCATATTGTCCGGATGGACAAGCAAGTTGCATGTTGCTTCGTTGACGTAGAAGCCATAGTTAGGACCTGTTGTAATCAGATTATTCCATGTTTCAAGTAATTCAGGTACGGTGCCAACACAGTTGGCATCATCTGCATACAATCTCTGCGTTACTGTTAAACATTTTTTCTCCAGATCTTGGATCAATGGGATGGACGATGCAGCAAAGGCTGCCATTGCTAGTGTGTCGCCTTGAATGAACCCTTTCCTTGATTCGATGAATTCCTCTTCAACCACCAAAATTGGGTTTTCTCTTTAGAAGTTTGTTAAGGCCGTTTTCATCGCAGGACATATGTATTCCATAATATGTAATGCTAAACTTCTGTTAATATTATTAAAAGCGTTTGATGCATCAATTTGTAAAACGCAATTCCTTTCACACGACTCAAAATTAGAAGTTATTGAATGAATGTCTGCTTCTGCACCGCATCTCTGTCCCGCGCATAATTGTGTACACCCTGCGACTTTCGAGATTTATTTTAACGTGGCAAACGCGTGCCAGCGCACGCTTACATGACCACAACAAAACAAGACTGTGAATCAGGTGTCGAGAAGGTGTGAACGGAGGAGGTGTTTGAATGTGATAAAGGAGGGGCGCGGCGGACGTCGAGAGGGAGTTGATTCCAGGCGAGTGAGGCGGCGACGAGGAAGGATCGGAGACCGTAGTTGTTGGAGTAATTAGGAACGTGGAGTAAGAGGGTATGACAGGAACGAAGCGATAGCGAGGTGGGGCGAGTATCGTCTAAGAAAGGAAGGTTGATGAACGATGGGGAGTCGACAGCGATGAGACGAAAGGTAACGAGAAGAAGGCGAAGTTTGATGCGGATGTGGATGGTGGGCCAGGAGAGTTGGGCAAAATATGTGGATGTGTGGTCGAAGCGACGGAGACGAAAGAGCACTCGAACGGCGGAGTTGATTATTCGTTGTAGGGGTAGGATGATGGATTTTGGAGAATTGGCGAAAAGGCTAAGGCAGTAATCGATTTCAGGGAAAAGAAGCGATGAAAGAAGAGACATACAAGAACGGAAGTCGATAAGGGGGCGGATACGGCGGATGTCACGAAGAATTAAGTTAGACGAGCGGACCTTGTCACGGACGAAGGGTTTAAGGGAAAGGTGATCATCGAAATGGAAGCCTAAGAAAGTGAGATTGTGGACTACAGGGATGATCGATGAGGCAAAAGATACAATGGGAGGAGATATGCTTGGTTTACGGGGAAGGATCCACATTATTTTGGACATTTCGGCGTTTAGAACGAGATGGAGATTGGCGTTCCCACATCGAAATTCGTCTTTCTAGCGTCTTACGAAGGGCACTTGTTTTCCTGATATCAATTCCCTGGCGCATTGTTTGACTGAATATTGTTGCAAGCTTTAATGCATTGTTTTCATCATCTTCCGTTTGTGCAGCTTCCCTATAAAGATTCGCCAAGACTTGCACAAATTTTCAACTAGCATTACACTTGGGTAGTTTAAAGCTATTTCGCACCATGCATATACACTCTTATTATTATTATTAATGTTTCAACAGCACATAAAAGCATGGCTTAATTGGCTGGTTCACTGCAGAAAAAAAGAAAATATAATAAAAGTATCACAAATACGGAAAAGCAGCTTTCCCCATGGCATTCTCCATCCGTAATTTCTTTTTGAATTCGTTGATATTGCTACTGCACACTGTTGACTCTCCAAGCCTATTCCACAGAGATACAACTCGCCGATCAAATTGGACAGCTCGTGATTTTCTTATCCTTTCACGTCGCAGGGTTAAACCATGGCCTCGGAGGATATTGGATGAGCGCAAATGAAGACAATCTCGAAGTGGATGATCCAAATCATTAAGAATTTGCCAGACCATACTCATATCGATGTACCGGCGGGTCCAAGTGACAGTCTCAAGTCTAAGTGCTTTTAATCGATCAGGGTACGACAAAAATTTCAGTTGCGGTGCTAGCTTGGTAGCTCTATGAAGTACCCTCTCTGAACTAATATGTTCTTTTGAATTTTGGGGATACACACACGGTGCAGCATATAGAAGACGGCTCAACACATGAGCAAAGATTAGCGGACGTAGGGCAAATTGATTAAGTGCAATGAAAGTGCGTCGAAGTTGACCGATTATCCCCAACGCATTTGAACAAGCATGTTCAGTATGTGTGACAGTACTCAAATCACTGTTTATCCACACTCCCAAGTCCTTATATTTGTTCACTCGTTCTATATCACTGCTTTGAAAGCTATAATTAACTAAAGATTGAGCATTTCCGCCACGAACACGTAAATGTTTGCATTTTGATATATTTACAATCAACCTATTGAGCAGAGCCCAATTTTCGACTTCATCGATATCCCGTTGCAGTTTGACTATATCATTGGGTGAACGAATTGCCCGCCAGATTTTCAAATCGTCTGCATATAAAAGCATCTGAGAATCAATAAATTCCGGGATATCGTTGATGTAGACACTAAATAACAATGGACCCAATACTGAACCTTGAGGCACCCCTATATTACATGGCCGCGAAGAAGAGTAAAAATTATCTACATGCACACAATAACTACGATTGCTTAAAAACGATTCAATCCATCTAACAAGCAAGAATGGAATGCCACTTTTCTCTAGTTTATTTAGGAGGAGTATAGTTTATTTTATTTTATAGTATATTTTATTTCTCTAGTTTATTTTGAAGTATACATCGATATTGTTCCATGGATTTGTGTTATCCATTATATGAGCAGGGAGGTCGCCAGTTTCTACATAGCACACGTTTATCTCTGTTATGGCTACTGGATCTTGTGCAGATCGTATGTTAGAGAGTTGAGGTTCCATTACTAGTATGCCCCCGTTGTTGCTATGTTTGCCAGATACCTGATCAGATAGAGTTTTGCGCTGGCAGTTTGGAGCTGAGCAATTGAGGCATGGTTTATTTGCTCTCGCACATCGGCAACATCTGCATTTGGCAGCCCCACCATTGCACGTACAACATTTTTGTGTCGAAGAGGGAATACTTTGAGGCATAGTTATTTGCCTGAAGTCTTGTGTCGCTTTGTGTGTCGTGTATGTTAATATTCTGTGGTCAGTGTAAGTAGTTTTAGTGTTTAAGCTCTTGTATGAATATTAGATTGTGTGTTTAAGTATAAACATATATTAAATAATATATTTAATATATTATTATTGTAAGTAGTTTATTATCAAGAAAGTTTTAACTAGTTTTAACTAATTTTATTAATTAATAATTAATAATTAAATGATCTTTTAGTTAAAAATAGTTGGAAAACGTGAGTGGAAATAAAATATGGATATTGTACAGTAAGAGTTGGAGTGAAGAGTGAAAGCAAATAAATAAATTTTTGCGGAAAGTTGATGTCAAAAGTTGATCTGAGGTGTGAATGTGGAGAATGCTTATGATGAAGAATAATGGTTGTGAACTTAGGTAAGGTTGTCAAGGCATTTGTAAACGATACAATATGTCAGGTTCATATTCTCAAAAACTTCGCCTCCTTTTCCCCTTAGGAGGAAATATTTAACACTATCGATCCACTTTCCCTATAGGAAGATTGATTAAGGGTTTATTTTTGAACTGCTAAAATATCCCCTTAAACCCCCTTTCCGTGAGGAGGGGGAATTGATAGTGTTTAAATATATCCTTAAGGGAAAGAGGGCAAAGTCTTTGAAAATATGCTTGACCCTTCAATTTTCAGCTCTTCGATAAAGTGTATATTTTAGTAGTGCCAAAATAAACAATTAATCCAGCTTCTCACGGGGAAGAGAGATCGATAGTGTTTAAATATTTCCCCTTAAGGGGTAAAGGGGCGAAGTCTTTGAGAAGATGTTTGACGCTTCGATAGGCAGCGCTTCGATAGGATAACGTCTAGCATCTTAAAGACTTTGCCCTCTCTTTCCCATTTAGGTGGATGGATCAAAGGTTATACCAAGTTTTTAAAAATGTGCTTAATTTCTTCCTGATAATGTTTCAATATTTTTAAATATATAAAATGCACATATGATTTTATATTCATATTAAATTAAATATAAATATATGTATACGATCAATTTACAATGTGTAGAATTAAAAAATGTAAAAATATTCACATGCTATAAAATGAAAATGTGTCGTAAATTTGAAATTAAATTACTATTTTGCTAAAATATTTGAATTAAAATAAAAACCGTTGGTACTCTTTAGAACAATCTGGTTTTTTGAAATTATATTCTTAATAATAATCTTGTCGAAACCTGAAAATTTTAAGCAATATTTGTTTATATGAGTGAAATTATTTATTTTTAATTATTTGATTTCTCCAAAAAATATTTCTAGATTAAAAGCCAATCATTACATAGTATTTTGTGAAATAAATATTTTTCAAAACGATTTCTTGCACCAAACAAATAAGATCAATAGACAGCATCACGAGCCCTGATCAAAGTTGCATACATTGTGTATATTATCACTGAAAGATAAATAAATTTCCTTTTTAAATTAAAAAACATCCTTTTTTACCGGTTCTAATAGTTTTACAAATATATGGAAAAGTTTTCAAGAAACCCCGTTAGACGATTCTTACATGGATATGAAAATATATATTGAATAGTTGCTAGGTCACACAAAGTTACTTTGGCGTTGAAAACCAGCTTCAAAATCCTTCCTACATGACTTCCAATCTCATACACGTTGACTACTAACGGCACCATTGCCACTGCCGTTTTCGTTTCGCCTGCTTTATGTCACATGTTGGTAGCCCCGGGAAGGAGCTTAGTTGGTAGTCAGTCTTCTTATGAGCCAGGGGCTACCAATATGTGTCAGAAAGCGGGCGAAACGAACACGGATGTGGCAATGGTGCCGTTAATAGTCAGGGTGTATAGAAATGGGTCATAATAGACGGATTCTGCAACTGGTTTTCAATGCGAAATTTACTGTGTGATCTAGCAAATATTCAATAGATAAGTAAGCATCCATAACATGATACTACAAATATATAATAATTTTAAATGTTATATATATTAAATTCAAAGGCTACATTTTTAAAATATGTAGCCTCAGTTAATTGATCTATAATTCAGATATTTTAAAAGTCAAGATTTTTTATGAATTTTTATGAACTGGAAAATTACAATTTAGAATTAGAATGAATTGAAATTGTGATTATGCGATATCTTGTGAAGATGCTATTTCAGAAAAAAAAATAGGTTTTCATACTGAAATAGCTATTTCAGTAGGCATCAAATCTCTGATTTGACGCATACTTGTTAGCGCATTATAGCAGTGGTATCAAATACATGCCGATGATTTGTTTCTTCTAAAATCATGCAAGCAAATCCATAGAATCCATAAAATCTATAATCCTAAAATCCATAATCCTGAAATCCATCATCCTACTTCGACAATGCATAATCAACTCAGCCGTTAGAGTGCTCCTACGTCTCTATCACTTCACCCACACATCTTATCAAACTGTTCTGGCTCACCATCCTCATTCGCATACAACTAAGCCTTCTCGTAACTTTTTATATCATCGCTGTCGGCTCCCCATCGTTCATCAACTTTTTTTTCTTAGGCGACACTCGCCCCACCTATCTATCACTGTGTTCCCGTCATTTCCTCTTACTCTACGTTCCCAATTACTCAACAACTACGGTCTTCGATCCTTCCTCGTCGCCGCTCCAGTCACCTGGAATCAGCTCCCACTCGACGTCCGCCCCTCCCTCCTTTATTACATTCAAATACCGCCTCCGTACCCACCTTAGAACAAAAATCTAAGATTTAGATTTTTGTTCTTTTTTGTGGTCATGTTTGCGTGCACCGGCACGCATTTGCCACGTAAAAATAAATCTTTTTTAACAAAATTAATTTATAAAATTTTATTATAAAATTTTTAATTGCAAACGATTCTAACCTGTTTATCTGGTTTGTCATCGAGTTCTTAAGAGCACTTACTGTAAGTAAGCACGTAAGTGTAACACTATCTATATCTCGAAGATAGGTTGGGCAGAGCGTGAACTTTATATCAGATTTTAGCAATGAAATTAAAGTGAATCTTATTCCAGGTAAAATGCTGATATGCTTTATTGATATTGCGGATCGTCTCTTCAGAATTAAAGTTAGCATAGCATACAGGAGAATGTGCTGATTTATACTTTTCTGTAAATAATATGTATTACCTCCTGTCAAAGGTGGAGTAAGCATGTACCATAGCAATCGAAAACAATTACTATCGATGAGTATAAAACAAACCACATTGATTAGAACTAGATGGACAAATGCTCTACTTAAACAAAACGAAATTGATCCGTACATCAGGCGACCGTAGTAGTAAGTATGAGGGAATCTATCGTTGCAAAATGTAACTACAAATGCTAAAGAGATCAATAATTGAACACACATTGATATTATTGTGTAGAGTAGCACGCGACTGGATGTGGAACCGCCTGACACTTTTAGTCGTTCAATCGTATGTCTTTTAATCAGTAGCCAACAATTGGTAACTGATATCATCAGTTTGGCCATTACTAATAAATCTTCAACTACTTTATCTTTAGTTACACCGCTGTTATCGTATCATTATGGACGTATAGATACACGTTTCTCTGTACTTTTAATAAAAGTAGTGTATCTTTAATACAACGAAAAACATGGCTGTTGTCGAGTGTATAGTTTTCATCGAAATGCAATTTAATGTATTTATAATACAGAAATATATTTAAGTAAGTAAAGTATTGATCGAATTTGAGAAAGATACGACGAATGTGAAAATATCTGAGAAAGATACGGCGAATTTGAGAGTGGAATGACGGCGAGAATAAATGGTGCCTTTCACCTATAAAAACGTCGGAACACTGATTATTTTTGGATATACTTTAGAATTAACCACATGGACTACACAATGATGGAAATTAAATGTAAAATTACAACAGTTAGCTTCCATTAAGTTTTTTTTAATCTAGGACACTTCTGTACAGAGTTATTCAAAATTTAGGAAAAATATTTAAAAAATACATTTTCGAGCTAAAAATTCGAATTTTGGCAGCTGGAGCACATAGGCATTTAGAATTGTTTCAAAATTTGCATAACTTGCCACCAACTTATATTGCCTTCACAACTTATATTTTTCACCAACAATAATTTTTTATTTTTTATTTTAAAAAATATTTTTTCGCGAAATTTTGACACGATAACATGTTTTTATCCAAACGTTCGATAATAGTGTGTTGAAGTATATACTAAAATATTATTAAAGTTCATCAAGCATAATTTAATAAAAAATTTGAATTTTAAAAATTATTACTATTAAAATGATAAGCGATCAGGCATCACTCAAGTGATGCCTGATCGCCACCCGGATCAGGCATCACTTGAGGGAACTCGGAATAATGTCGTCTTCTCAGCACGGTTTCCTCCCTGGTCGTTCCTGCTTAACAAACTTATTGACTTCACGCGAAATGTGGGTTGAGGCGGTCAGTCGCGGCCAATCAATTAATGTGGTATTCATTGACTTTTCAAGAGCATTCGATCGGGTGCCGCATGAGAGCTTGGTAGCATTACTATTTAACTACGGCATTCCTGTAATGTTATGTAATTGGATTCAAGATTTCCTACGTCATCGTTTCTTTAGGGTGAGAGTTGGCACCCATCTTTCCACTTCCAGACGCGTTTACTGTGGTGTTCCGCAAGGTACCGTACTAGGACCTCTGCTGTTTATTGTGTTCCTTAACGATTTGTTGCTGCGGATTCAGAGTCCCTGTCTTGCTTTTGCTGACGACCTCAAAATATGGTCTGTAGATGATATTGATCCGCTTGGCATTTCCCTGCAGGAAGACCTTAATGAAATATATCAATGGAGTGAGGCTACTGGTATGAAGATCAATGTTGACAAATGCGGCCACATGAAATTAGGAAGGCGTTGCGATGACCGTCGTTTTCGCCTCGGAACTTCAATTCTTAATGTCGTCATGGAGTATAGGGATCTGGGTGTCATGGTGCATAGGACATTGAAATCCCGATCAAATACAGAGTTTGCCCATAGCAAGGCTTTGCGAGCTATGTACTGCGTCAAAAATGCATTTAATCGTATTAATCCATACGTCTTCAAACGGCTTTACTGCGCTCTTGTTCGCCCGCATATAGAGTACTGCGTGCAAGCAGTTTTTCCATACACTAAGAAAGAGTTCAATAGACTAGAGTCAATCCTTCGTAGAGGTTCTCGAATGTGTATGGATGGATCATATTCATATCGTGAACGGCTTGAATTTCTAAAGATACCATCTTTGGGTCAGAGGCTATATTACCTAGACCTTGTTGCATTATGGCGAATGGTAAATGGGATAGATGGTTTTCCCTCGTGCTATGTTAAAGTTTGTTCTCAGACGCATCGTGGCCACCCGTTGAAACTATTTAAGTTTCCCCATGGTAAAGTAGTGAGTTTGGCTAGGCTCTCACATCGAGCATTAAACGCCTGGAACACGTTGCCAGGAGAAATAGCATGTACCAAGGACTTATCTCAATTTAAAGTTCAACTTCGTCAGTGGATTAACGATCATGGCATTCCGAATGTATACAATATTATGTAACCGCTATTAACTTTTTTTTCTTCTTTTCTTTTCTTTTTTATTTCCTATGTGATCAGTTGAAACAGCCATTTGGCTATAACTTGTAATACTAATAATAAAAACATTTACGTGGCAAATGCGTGCCGGTGCACGCAAACATGACCACAAAAAAGAACAAAAATCTAAATCATGAGTCGAGAAGGTGGGTACGGATGCGGAATTTGAATGCAATAAAGTAGAAGCGCGGAGTACGTCGAGAGGTAGTGACGAGCAATTCCAATTCCAAGCGAGTGGGGTGGCGACGAAGAAGGATCGGAGACCGTAGTTGTTACAGTAATTGGGAACGTAGAGTAAGAAGGAATTACGGGAACGCAGTGAAGAGATATGGGGCAAGTGTCGTCTAAGAAATAGAGGTTGATGAACAATGGGGAGCCGACAGCGATGAGACCAAAACTTACGAGAAGAAGTCGGAGTTGTATGCGGATGGTGGGCTAGGAGAGTTGGACAAGATATGTAAATGTGTGGTCAAAGCTACGGAGATGTAAGAGCACCCGAACGGCTGAGTTGATGGTCCGTTGTAGGGTAGGATAATGGATTTTGAAGAATTTGTGAAAAGGCTGAGGCAGTAATCGATTTTAGGAAAAAAAAGCGATGAAAGAATATACATACAGGAACGGAAGTCGATAAGGGGACGGATACAGCGAATGTCATGGAGAATTAGGTTAGACGAGCAGGCCTTGTCACGAACGAAGTGTTTAAGGGAAAGGTTATAATCCAAATTGAATCCTAAGAAAGTGCGATTGTGGACTATAGGGATGATTGATGAGGCAAAAGATACAGTGGAGGATACACATTATTTTGGACTTGTCTGGTTTAGAACGAGACGAATATGGGATAGACGTTTGTAGATAGAAGACAGTTGGAGGCAGAAATGCCGATATCGTGTATGCGATGTGCGGGTGCATGATCATAGATGAGGATGTCATTGGCGTATTGCATGTCGCTAAAGGATTAAGGTTTGATAAACGGAGAAATATCGCCAAGTAGAAGAGAGAAAAGCAGGGGTCCTAGGACTGAACCTTGTTGGACCCCGCAGAAAATATGGATGGGAGGAGAGGAATATGCTATTGTGGGAAAATATAGAGAGAATTTGTGTAAGGCGAAGCAGAGAAGTGGGAGGTCAAGATTTCTATAAAGGCGACGTAGGACGGTAGGTATGTGAAGGGGGTATGTTTGGGAGTGAGATCAAGGGTGACGAGAAAGTGATCTGATAGACTATGATCGGAGATGGATAATGAGGTGTAGGCAGCCAAACGATCGGGGACAGCGATTATGTCGAGTGACCCGCCGAGGATATATGTAAGGGCAGTGGAGATAAGTTTGTAATTGTAGTTGGATAGAATATTGATGAACCGGATGGAATCAGTGGAAGAGGGGCGGTCTAGGCGGATTTTGAATCCGCCTAGAACGAGTGAAGGGATTGAGGACAAAGAACAATGCTAAAGGAGGTCAGCAAGATCGTTAAAATTAAGGAGGTAGGAGCTGATGAACCAGGACGGTGTACAATGGCGTGATCCAGAGTGATCGGGCTAGAAGAACGACAAGTGAGCAATTCAAAAGAGCAAGGACTGAAAGGTGGAGTGATTTTTCAATAGACGCGAGGTGACGGGTGTACTTAAAATCAAGAAATTTTTAAGTTGAACAATATAAAAAGTCCAAAGGAGGTAGAGTAGTTCGGGACATGTAAAAGAAGGGAATTACATGAACGCAAGGAACGGTAAACAGGACGAGAATTATCAAGAAAAGGAAGGTTGAGAAATGAAGGGGTATGAAAAGTTACAAGGCGGTAAAAGCAATGAGAAGACGAATTTGAACACGAGTATAAAGGGTATGCAAATCGAGAGAAGCAAGATGGTAGGATGTATGATCAAAACTACGAAGACGGAGGAGAATTAGGACGGCTGCGTTAACGATGCGTTGTAGTTGAAAAAGAGTGGATTTAGGTGAGTTGGAAAATAGACTAAGACAATTATCAAATCTAGAAAAAGGAGAGAAGATATGAGAGCCATACAAGAAAGGAAATCGATCAATCTACGAATTTGACGGAGGTTGGTGAGAATCAAGGTAGATGAGCGTACTTTATCTCTAACGAAAGGTAATATTCGATCCAACGCGGACAATATAGTTGCCAAAGACAATATCGATCCCACGCGGACACAAAATGATCGATGCGACAATAACTCTTTAATCTAATTCACTGCAGTTGGATTGTTGTCATAATTCCTGATTACTTCTAAAAGATGTCAATGACGTATACGATCAAAAGCCTTGCTTAAATATAGGACGATACAATCCACATCCGTACTCTTAAAAACACCCACTTCTCTTGAACAAAAAAGATTGGACAAGCACGCCAAACTTTTTGTGAAACAATGTATTTACAAATAATGCGAACAAATACTTTGCTCACTTAAGCTTACGGGTCTGGAGATTTCAGGAAAGTGAATGTCACCCTCTTAAATACTGAATTAACAGCAGCGCATTTCCAGTCTAGAAAAAGCAGTTGAAAAATGACAGTTGAAAAAAACTTTTTGCCTATGAATGAGCCAGAAGGTGACGCAAAGTATGAACTAGCAAAGGGTGAATGTTATCTTGCGCTGAAGACGAATGAATCGAAATTCTGGTTAACTCATCACATATCGAAGATGGTGTCATGCGTGTATGAAAACGTGGCGTTAATACGAGCAATGGTGTCTCCTAAATTGTGACAATAGTCATTTTCCAGACGAAGTGCATCAGAAAAAACGTCTGCGATATTTGCGCTAGAGTCGATAATTTCATCCCCGAACTTTATCGTCGATATAAGCAGACGTTTACTTCTATGGATATACGATCAAAATACTTTCAGGGCTGGGCGGATTAAGTCAGTTATTTTGGACTCGTAGAGAAGTTTCTTCTTAGCTCGAAGCTTAGCATACTGTTTTCGACAAGCATTATACTTAGAACGATATGTTGGGACAGATCGGTATATTCTGTAAAGGATATTCCGGTTACGTATCAGCGTTTTTAATTCAGAGTCAAACCATGGAGGTATCCATCGATTGTAATCATTATAGGCTTCTCAGGGTCAAAGCGATTAGAAATGAGTATCAACTTCTCATGAATTTATCAACTTATCTATCATCGTTTAGAAGTGAATGCTTCGATATAGCACTGAAGTTTTTTTTGATAATGCATGACATTAGAATCAGCTATGGTTGTTCAGTAATCTGATCCGATTTTATCTTAACTAGTTTCCGCAGTATTGATCTAACAAGCAACAGAATTGTCTAAGTCATAGTTTTCACTCTCTAGAAAGGTGCCATTATCCAATTTAACGTTACTTATAAATCTATATTTTATAGATTTATAGATTTATATTAATAAATCTATATATTTATTATAATTATTTATTTATTATTTATTATAATTATTTATTATTATAATTATTATTTATTATTTATTTATTATTCATCAAAAGCAAACAATCGTACGCAAACTGCATTTCTGACATACGAAGGCGATTATGCTTTAGCGCACAAAGAACGATCTCTGCGACTATTCGGATGGCAGAGTTAACTACTGTTTCACATTGAGAAACTTTTTTGTATTATATTGCCCAGTCTGGGATCGTAAATTTCAATTTGAGGCCCATTTGCGGGAACCTAAGTTAATATGTTTATTTTTAATAAATTGTTCATTATTAAAAAAAATTATAATTA